>LPNX010854758.1:2954-18322 GCA_001517045.1 Pseudotsuga menziesii
TCGAATCGTCCATTCCTCTTGTTAAATTCATATTGTTTTTAATATAAAAAGATTAACAGTATGCATTGAAGATTCCAAATAATTTTGTTTCTGAAGTTGTACAATCTCCTAGATACCAAAATGGTGCTTGGATAAAAAGTCCGTGATGGAAAGAAGCAGTTATAAATGGTGTAAGTTTCATTTTTGAACCCTTCTTGGGGAAAACACACTACTGTTTGAGATTGGTACAAATAAACCTTCTCTTATTTGTTTTGACATCATGTGATACATTTTAATACCTAGTAAAGTGATTTGCGTAAGGGCGCCTATCAAGTGTCGCCCTTTCTTGTGTTTAGTTTTTTTTCCCTTAGGTAGAAATATAAACGGGTATAAAAAATGTAAATGAAAAAATGGATACATGCAATATATAGGGAAAATAGGGGTTTTTTAAAATCGGCAAGGCATATTGGGAGGGGGTTAAAAAAAATGATTTTGGGAGGTATTTTCCAATATTTTTTGAAAATAGGGGTATTGTTTCATATGCCACGAACGAACGTGCTATGGCATGGTTTCACTAAGTGAAGACCCCGTGGGTTATATCACATTACGACGTTAAGCCATGGTTTGTTACAGTGCTTGGTTGGTATATGTAACCACAACCAAAGATGTGACACATTAATAATGTAATAGTGGGCGTTTAATAAGTGTTATGTCGCATTGTGACGTTTATCACAGGTTATGTTACATTAGCGACATTCATGAAGGGTTATGTCACATTGTGATAATGCTCAAGATGTGACACATTAATAATGTGTCTTTGGATGTTAAAAAAAAATCTTTAAGAATTTTCTTTATATATATATAGTCGTTTGATAAAAGAAATGGTTTAAACCATCCACATTCTACATAGTAATGTAGAATGTTATGTCGCTTTGTGATGTTTATCAAAGTTTACTAGCAACATGGTCAACAACTTGTTTCAACTGTCTATCACATGGTCAAACTATATTTTTAAAGCATCAAAATCAATTCATGATAAGTAATGAAATTCATGATTTCATTTTCTAGGGTCTTTCGGTACCTTCAGAAACCTAAAAGATTGAAAGGAAATTTTGTTTTGAGGATAGCAGAAAGCTTCATGGATAGAGAAAAGAATTTTGAAGATGAGTTCTTGAGGTAGGATTATTGTTTGGATTTCGACATTCATAAAGGAATATATTGGATTACGACATTTATCAATACTTTTGTTGGATTGTGACATTCATCAATAGTGCATTGCTTAATGGTTTTGCTACATTGGGACATTCATCGCAACGATCAAAACATTTATTCATCGATATTTATTCATGGTTTACGTTTTACTGCGACGTTATCAATGGTTATATCACATTACGACGTTAAGCCATAGTTTGTTACAGTATTTGGTTGGTATATGTCAACACAACCAAATATGTGACACATTAAAATGTGATAGTGGATGTTTAATTAGCATTATGTCACACTGTGACGTTTGTCACAGGTTATCTTACATTAGCAACATTCATCAAGGGTTATGTCACTTTGTGATATTTTTCAAGGGTTATGTCACATTGCGATAATGCCCAAGATGTGACACATTAATAATGTGTCTATGAATGTTTAGAAAATTTCTTGTTGCATTATCAACTATGGCCACGTGGTTCACCAAAGTCAACCATGGTTAAGTATGGCAAAAATGATGTATTTTTCTGTCACGTTAAAACTTTTACTTTTGAAAAAAGAAAAAAAATTCATCTGTGTACACAAACAATGTTTATGAACATTTTATTACATGATCAAAATTTGATGAAACAATTGCTAACTTTGCAGTGTGAAATTTCCAAGGAAGATTATCAAATTCCCACAATCCCACATGGTTATTTTATGTTATTATATTATCGTCGCTAATTTGTTTTCAATATATTTATAATTGCAACAAATGACCTTAAGCAACACAGCCATATTGAATCGTAACCAATGTGGTATATAGCAAGGACACATAAATCATCATGAACATTGCATCCCAACATAATGAGTTATAATTGTTTCCAATGTGACAAAAATCCAATAAAATAGGGATGAATGATGTAATTTATCGTAACCCTTTGTGAACCTCATGCATACTATTTGAATGCTTGCATTCCCCAATGTATTTGTCACATTATGAAATTAAACAAAGGCTATGTCACATTGTCACAATTTCCAAGGGTTTGATGTCAAATATTCGTATGTCTTGCGACATAATACATACTATAGAGAAAAACAATGGTTATGTTGCACTGTGACGTTGATCATCTTCATTCTAATTATAATGAACATATGTTGACTTGGTACATCAATAATATCTTATAGAACATTATGGTTATGTTACATTATGAATTTGTGACGATATATGTTATTAGGTTAGTTTATTACATGTGAATTAAATACCTTCTTCTTAATTAATATATTATAATACAATGTTATAATTAAATATTATTATTTTCATTAAAATAATGTTATTATTTTATTAATACTTTAATACAAATATTTTAATTACATCCTATATTTTGAATACTTTGACATTAATAATTTAACTAAATATCATATTTTGATAATAAAATAATATAATATAGTATTATTAAAAATTATTATCATTATACTTAAATAATATGATTATATAAATATTATTTAATTACACTTAATAAATTATTATTACTATTATTTTATTAACATCTAAAATAATATATTATAAATAATATTATTATGTAATAAAACATTAATTACATTCAATTAACTATTGTTATTACTATTTTATTATCATTTAAAATATTATAATATATTATAATAAATAAGAAAAACATTATTATTACATGAATTGTTTCCTAATATTAATAAATATCTCTAAGCTATATGAGATTTATATCCAATATTAATAAATTAATATGCTTTATTAATTGTAATATTGTGACATAGTATTTAAATAATATGATTTATAAAATGATATCATTTATTTAATTACAAATTGATATCAAAATAATTAATTGTAAATGTATTAAATAATAATGTATGCTTAACAATTATAATAAATAATATTGGATATATTTAACTTCATGATATATTTTTCATATATACTATAGGGAAAAACATTGTATTAATAATATTTTACCTATATTATGTTTTATATTAATTAAATAATATGGTAATAAATATACTAGCATTTGCACCAAGAGGTGCAAAGAAACGTCGAGAAGGTAAAAATATTGTGTCTTTCTGCTCGAAATTACTATTTAATAATAGTTATTTTTGAGATTTTACCTTAAGACTTTGTAACTAAACTTGATTTCCGGAATATATGTTAACTTTTTTTTCAAGTTGTGTTTCTTGATTCCGATTTTCGAATTCCGAAATTGGGAAGCAGAAATGCATTTGTTGTATGTTTGTTGAATTTTGTTTTATGTTTGGATCACGAAATCTTATAATTTTCAACAAGAAAATGTCCTTTCCGATTTCGATTTTTTTAAAATGGTATGTTGTTTACCTGATTTTTTATTTTTGACTGTTCGTTTTTTGGATATATCATTGAGATTGCTTTCGTATTATTTTGTATCTACTTTGTCGATTGTGGAGAATCAGAAATCAAAACTTTCACCTTATGTAAAATTGAAGGTCTCGTTGTCGTCCTATTAGTTCCATATAAGTCAACAATGGTAATACATAATTTTTTAATAATTTTAATAAAATTCATACAAAAAGATGAGAATTGTATAGATATGTGACTATGTCTGAATAAACAAAATGACAGGCCAAGTCCCAAAATCGCAAGCCAGCTTAAAGAACACGGTGGCATTTGAATATGGCCAAATATTGCTGAATATTTAAATCTAAAGCAATGCCATTGAATCCTTCAACTTAAATTAAAGGACAGAAATTAGGGTTTTATGCAAATCATGATTATAAAAAACTCAAGAATAATCTATTCAAGAAAAAAATATATACACCCAAGGGATCAAATCGGATGCATGGGCATTATCGATTTCCAGTTCGGATTGCGGATTGTAAGTATCCCTCCCTCGCTCTCTCTCTCTCTCTCTGATTTCCCCATTTGGAACACCAATATTCTGTTTTACGATTAGCGCATTTTCAGATATTCTATGTGTTCAAAACAGGAAATGTCGAAGATAGTATTTCCGAGTTTCGATGTTGGGGTATGCGAAACCAGAAAATGTCGATTTTGAGGTTTTATTTTAACTGTTTGTATTGTTTTCTTATAACTTTATCCGCTAAGTTCATGCTTATTATAACCTCGGACTACATTATGTTTAATCGTCGTGGCTCAAAATTTAGCAGAGATTTTGACCTCTAAATTGTTACAATTTGTGAAGACTAATGTTAGCTTGTATGTTTGTATGTTAAGAAAAAAACCCATTTGACCTATGTATTTTTCAATTATCCAAATTACATATTTAATTACTCTAGTTGTTATTATTCATTAACATATTTGATTACTCTGGTTGGTATCTATTTGAACTATAAACATTTCGAAATTGCATGTGGAAACTGCAAGTCGTCATTTTCATATTCAGAATCCAAAATCTGACATTTCCATATTAAAAAATCTATGTTCTATATTTTCCAATAAGGAACATCAATTGTTCCGATTTTTTATTCCCCAATTTTTGATTTGCCACATTTAGGATCTGAATTTTCAATTTTTGACATTTCGGAATGTGGAAATGCTATGTGTTGAAATAAATAATTGCTCATGTCCCTATTTCTTATTTCCGACATTTCGGATCTCGGAAGTTTCTATTTTCAAATAAAGAAATGTCAAAGTTCCTATTTCCTATTTCTGAATTTTGGTTGAATTTATGGCTATATGTTCATGAAAAATGTAAATAGCATGAATTAACAGTGCAGTAAATCATAAAGCCAGAATTGGAGAGAAAATGTAGGCTATTGCAGGGAGGAATAGTGAAATACAATATTGACAGAGGTAACTGGAAAATGTTGACACCGCCGTGTAGCAATAGTGAAATACAATCTTCAATTACCAATCTCCAAATCGTGATCGTTATTTTTTCCTGTGGATTGAAATAGGGCATGCAAAAAAAAATTGCAATGTAAGATAATCATGTGACCAGACTAAAATGGATATGTAAAAAACATAATAATTCGAAATAACATATTTCATTACTCTGGTTGTTGTTATTCATTAATATTTACACTATAAATATATTTCATTAATCCGATTTTCGACATATCAGATTTCAGAAAATAATAGGTTTAGGAATAAGGAAAACCAATATTCCAATTCTCGATTTGCACAATTTTCAATTCCGACAATTTGGATTTCGAATATTGTATGCGTTCAAATCAAAAACATCTCATGCTACGATTTCCTATTTCCTATATTTGGGGTTTTGAAAATCCTATGTCCTATGTTTTTCATTAAGGAACACCATATGTTTTGATTTTCGATTCTGGAAGATTCAATTTGTGACATTTCCAATCTCAATTTATGATCTTGGAAGAAATGTCGTAGATAGTATTTTTGACTTGGCACATTTCACATAATACCATTTTTTTCGATTTGCCACATCTAGGATGCGAATTTTCGATTTTCAACATTTTGAAATCTAGAAATGTTATGTGTTGAAATAAATAACTGCTCATGTCCCTATTTCCTTTTTTCGACATTTCGGATCTCAGAAGTTTTCTATTTTCAAATAAAGAAATGTCGAAGTTCTTATTTCTTATTTCCGTATTTTGGTTGAATGTATGGCTATATGTTCATGAAAAATGTAAATAGCATGAATTAATAGTGCAGTAAATCTTAAAGCCAGAATTGGAGATAAAATGAAGGCTATTGCAGGGAGGTATAGTGAAATGCAATATTGAAAAAGGTAACTAGAAAAGGTTGACAACATCGTGTAGCAATAGTGAAATACAATCTTCAGTTACCATAGTCTCCAAATCATGATTGTTATTTTTTCCTATGGAATGAAATAGGGCATGAAAAAATAATAGCAATGTAACATAATCATATGACCAAACTAAAATGGATATGTAAAAAACAAAATAATTCACAATAACATATTTCGTTACTCTAGTTGTTGTTATTCATTAACATATATCACTATAAATATATTTCATTAATCTGATTTTTGACATGCCGGATTTTATTGTTATTCATTAACATGTATCACTATAAATATATTTCATTTATCTCATTTTCTATATGTCGAATTTCAGAAAATAATATGTTTAGGAATAATGAAAACCAATATTCCAATTTTCGATTTGTGCATTTTCGAATTCCAACAATTCGGATTCTGAATATTGTATGTGTTCAAATAAGAAACTGCGCATGTTCCGATTTCCTATTTTTGATATTTGGGATTTCAAAAGTCCTACGTCCTATATTTTTCATTAAGGAACACCATTTGTTTCTATTTTCGATTCTGCAAGATTCGATTTGCGACATTTTCGATCTCGACCTCTGATCTCGAAAAAAATGTCGTAGATAGTATTTTTGAATTTTTATTTAAATAACTGTTCATATTCTTTTCGCATAAATTATTTCTCCGCTAAGTCCATCCTTATACCTGCCCCATTTAATATTAGAACTTGACATCCTTGTTGTTCGAAAATGCAACTTTACAAACAATCCAAATGAACTGTTTGTTAGTCGAAAACGTGTTCTTGCTACCCTTGAATACAAAATGGAAAATGACCCATACTACAAGGATGTACTGGTCAACTTAGTTGCATTATATTCATTGGCTCCAAATATAAATGATACATTATCTCATCAATTCACCCTGTGGTCTCCAAACCGTGATGTACATTATATCCGATTTTCAACATGTTGAATTTTGTTTTTATTCAATAACATATATCACTATAAATATATTCTCATAAATATATTTGATTAATCCAATTTTCGAGATGTCGGATTTTGACAAATACTATGTTTTGGAATAAGGAAAAACAATATTCCAATTTTCGATTTGCGCATTTTCGAATTCTCACAATACAGATTTTGAATATTGTATGTGTTCAAATTAAAAACTGTGCATGTTCTAATTTCCTAATTCCGATATTTGGGATTCTGAAAATCCTGTGTCCTATGTTTTCCATTAAGGAATACCATATGTTCCGATTTTTTATTTTGCAATATCCGATTTGCAACATTTTCGATCTCAGAATAAATGCCGTACATGCCCCATTTAATATCAGAACTTGACATCCTTGTTGTTTGCAAATGCAACTCTACAAACAATCTATATGAATTGTTTATTAGTTGAACACATGTTCTTAATGCCCTTGAATACAAAATGGAAAACGACCCATATTACAAAGATGTACAAGTCAACCTAGTTGCATTATCTTCATTGTCTCTTGTCTCAACAGGAATTTGATTCACTTGGATTCAAGCATTATTAGATCCCGATTTAGCAAACTGGAAATCGTACACATCACATTATTTATTTAATAAAACTCATTACATTATTATCTAATTTACATTACAAACCCTAAATAGTTTCGGATCCAATATATATTAGAGTGTACCAATAAACATTTGTAATATTAGCTTCTCGAGCTTCTCGATTTCCGAGTAACATTTGTATATAGCATTAAAAAAATGGAAATATTTAAATAATATTTGTATATAACATTAAAAAAATATAAAAAAATGCAAATGTTTAAGTAATATTTGTATATAACATTAAAAAAAACTGCAAATATTTAAGTAATATTGGGAATCGAAAAGTGGGAAGCGAGCAAATTATTTTTCTCAGTTTCCAATACCTGAAAATAGGAAATAAGAAATAGAAAATCGACAATCTTTAAATAATATTTACATATAATTTAAATTTTAAAAAAAAAATTATAAAATGAAATGACAAACAACATATTATTTTACATATATATATATATANGCTGCAAATGTTTTGATTATTGACTTAACATTTGAACTAATGCACTGGATCATCAATAAGGCCGCCAGTGAGCAAGGGACCTTCTTCTTTTAAGTTTTTTATCCATTTCCGAAACAAAATACTCAATTTCTCAAATCGCATATGGAAAATCGCAAATTCGAGTTTTTGTTAAAGATTTTTGGTGTGTAAGCGATTTCCTATTTCCGATATTTCAGATATCGGCAACATGAACCTCGTCAAAATTTTCATCATTAACTACACGGTAGGAATATTGGGTTTGATATATATATAAATTTTCATCTTTAACTGGAAGGAATATATATATATATATATAAGTTTGAAAAGATTTTTAATTTTAACATGTAATATGTGTGCATCACATTAATTTCCAAGTAAGGTTATATATATTTCCATGTATATGTAGATACATGACATGGTGTGTGACATAGTATTTACTTTTAACATTTTGAATATGTGTTTTATGTATATATATTTTTTTTAAATTTTCAATATATGCATTCGATATAGTGATGTCTTTATGTTGTATAAATTATTTTAAAATGTAATGTCCTTTTGTTGTCATGTATTGACTTTAAAACTTATCAACTTAATAATAGATTTGATTTGATTTTTAAAGAAGAAATGGGATCAAAGCAATAATTTGGAGATAATTTTGTATTAAAAATGATTTTTTATTTTTTTCAAGGGAGGTACTGGTTATCTTTGACCCCCGAAGAAGAAAGATTAAATCATTGGTTTGGGGTCTCGGCAAGAGGATGAATGATTTGGAAAAGCTAAAAATGAGAAGTTTGACCCCCAAAGTTTAAAAACGATCTAGAAGGAAAATTTGAACCACGAAGAATAATATTTTTTTTTAACTTTTTCACATTTACTTTCAATTTATGAATAAAATTTTAATTAATATATACTAATTAAATAATCTTACACATCTCATCTGTATCAAATTGTAAAATGCTTCACTTTATCCTTCAACTCCTTGAATCGCTTTATACACGTTCGCTCCAATATATGGAATTTATCCCGACATGAATGCGATTATCCCGATAGATTTTATTTTGATGGATAGGTTTGAATTTTACTTTATTTTTCTTTTTATTATTATGTTCGCAGAATTACCTTCAGGCGATCTGCAGTTTCTTGCTCCGAAACCATCTTAGTTTCCATTTTTTTCGACTGTCAAATCCGCTCGGAATGAATTATTTTCTTCCTGGATTCTATAAGAAAAATGTACATTCGCTGCGATCGTTTGTGGGCGGTGTTTGTTGTTTTAGGCGCACGGATTTTGGGGGTTTGGAAGGGATGAATTCAGACTTACTGCGCCCTTGGAAATTTTAACGGAAGGTCGCTTGGTTACTGCCAAATTCGTTTTATGAAATTTCACCGACTGGAAAATAAGCGACGGATTTTGGGGGTTTGGAAGGGATGAATTCAGACTTACTGCGCCCTTTGAAATTTTAAGGGAAGGTCCCTCGGTCACTGCCAAAATTTAATGGCATTGTCGATGATCCACTGCAAAACATTCTCCATCCCTGAATCCCGTTGCGCCCCTCTAGAGGTGAGAAAATTTTGCTTCCTGCAATAGCAGGCATTTTCAGCAATTGCAAATACACGACACTTTTCACCATCACTCTTTCTTGGTATTTACAATTCCATTATTGACCCAACAAGCGCTAATTGAATAGCGTGTTTGAAGTGCATATGTAGACAAATATATTAGTATAACCCTTTGTTTCAAAGAGCGTTCATTACAAAAATAATACACGCAATTGTGAGATGTTTTCATTTTTGTTTACAGATTAAGGCTTTTGTATACACCGAATCTATTTCTAAATTGAAAACTGAATTCTAAGCGATGGAAAATTATAATTTATCCTTTTCAAAATACCGAATTCAGTAAAAAATTTATCTGTTAGTTAGACAACTTTGATACTCACCAATGCACGTAGTAGAGATCTTCCCAGGTTTACAAATAGCCGTGAAAAAAATGAGAGAAGTCTGAGTTTGAAAATAAAAGGTTAAGAGAGGTGGAGTTTGACCTTCAAACTTTTAATAGGGTTCTGCATTATATTCATTGTGTAAATTTACCTTTCACAATATGCCAAAAGTATGAAAGTCTAATCAACTAATGTTTTATGGGGTTGCTTGTACTCTTTTTAGTTCACAATATGTTAAAAGTATGAAAGTCTAATCAACTAATATAGTTGTTTGTTTAATAAACGAGAATAGGAGAAATTCACATTTCAAAACTATCTACATCCAGATTTTATAAAATGCTCATGAATGTGCTGTCTAGAAATTTCACACCATTTTGGATAAGGACTGAGTTTGTAACCCATCTCTTGGCATTTGTATTTTTATTAGATTTTATGAAATTAAAATTACTAATATATTTAGAAAAAGGTTTTATGATATTAAAATTATTAGTATATTTAGATAAATATATATAACATTAGCTATTAAATTTATTACAGATTTTATTGTATAATATTTCATATGATCAACATTTTCAACCCCTTAATTTCATGGAATTCCTGAATTTTCCTGAATCCCTTTTAGGCCTGATGTAAGTAAGAAAATATAATTATTTCAAAAAATAATATTTAAATTTACCTTATGCAAATTTTATTAAAATGCTAAATAACATTTTGGAGTCTATAGGCTTTTGGTTTTAAGTTAACCAACTAAAAGACTCATGCAAACTGCCTAAATATTTATTGCTGCTAATGTGAATGATTCAAATCTTAATGGAAGCAACTCGAATCTAACCTAGTAATTTCCAAATTGCAGCTATAATAGAGATTTGCTCTACATGTTGGCCAGATCGACGATTACATTTCTTTTGTAGCTGATCCATTCCACCCTTTCCCAAAGATAATCAAATTTCATATCATTTTTTTTTAATTTCCTTCATATCAAATTTCCTTCAATTTTTTTTAATTTATTTAATTGATAAATAATAATAAAAATTACAACCATCACTTATATTTTATACTTAATTTCCATTTTTTAATATAAATGAATATGAGAATCATACTCGATTTCTTTCCCTTCATTCTTTTCCTAATTTTGCAATTTTATCAATAACCAATCTCTATTCTAAATTAAATGATATATTGTGAAACTATTCAAATAATCTAAAATACCATTTAAGCAACTAAAATTACACTTACAGTTTCAACAATTCTTGGTATGTTGTATTATGACGAATACCTAAAGTTTTGATAGTTCAATACACCACTCCTTTAATAGAAGTAGAGGTTTTCTGATTTCTAGTTTTCCGCTTTGGACATCTGCAAGCAACGGGAGAAAAAGCGATACGTCGTGTAGAATCGCGGATAAGACCGTTTGCATTCCCTATTTTTTTCCAAATTTGTTAATTGGAAATTGTTGAAATAATATCTATTAATTGTTGAAATTGTACTTTTTGATGGGTAAAATTCATATTAACCACAGTCATATTCAATTGCATTTTTTCTAGGTTTTTTAATCTCCGCCAAATGTAGAGGCAGACAAATAAAAAAGAACACAGAGCGAGTTTAAAATAAGATAGACTTGGCAGAGGAAAAAGTTAGGCAGAAAGAATAGGAACATACAGAATGAAGCCCGACAGGCCCTAACATCACCGGGGTCATTAAATGTTTTGGGTGGCATGCGGGGTACACAATACGAACTCCAATTGAACTCCATTTAATTATGGTGGATGAACTTCAATTTAAAATTAAACAACCGGGAGCATTTGCTTCCAAACCAAATTTAAGTTTGAGTTCTCAACGCTGGCTTATGGAATTTAGAAGCAGAGCATCATCCTATTGTTATTTCCTACGTCTCTGCATGTGCAATCTTCCAATGATCGCAGGAAGGTGCCATATCATTCTTCATTGCAGTCCGGTCCTGCAGGCCCACTAAGGGGCTCCTTTAGGTTATGCCTTCTATTTTATTTACAGGGTTCAATCAAAGTATGTTTGCCTTCTAGTCTGCATTAACACTCTAAATTTATTGTAAAGAGAAGCAAACAGGAAAGGCAAGCTTTGGCATGTATTAGAGGAAATTTCAACTCAAAATTGGCCTTTTAACTCTAATTCAAATTCCATGTCATCATGTGTTAACAAATGAAATTGCTTTAAATTTTAAATACCGTATAGGTCTTAAACATTTTTTTAATATAAATTCGGGGATAGGTATCATAAAAAAAATTTACTTTTTTTTGTTTGTATTTTCGACATATCTCCCCGTGTTTTTACTCAAATTTCGATCAAGAGAGCTTGTTGGATGAGGAATTAAATTATGCATCCAACGAGTATCTATTCGGCATACTTTTGACGGACTCCACTACCCCAAAAACAAGAAATACTTAATGATGACATCATCATCATGTTTTTCAGGTATTTCTTGTTTTTGGGGTAGCGGGGTCCGTCAAAAGCATGTCGAGTGGATACTCGTTGGATGCATAATTTAATTCCTCATCCAAGGAGCTCTCTTGATCAAAATTTGAGTAAAAACACAGGGAGATATGTCGAAAATACAAACAAAAAAGTAGTGTTTTTCTTTTCTTCATCCAAAATTAATAAATATTATTTTATTATTTTAGCTATTATTTTATTAATTTTTTTAAGAGGCCCATTTTGAGTTGAAATTTCCTGTAATTCTTTTATTCCTATATATCATCCAAATCTATTAGTCGCCAACCTGCACAATGAGATCATCCAACATGTTTTTACATTTTAAAATAAAATATTTGCAAAACTAAATTATTATATAACTATTTTTAACATTTTAACATTTTTTATTATATAATAATTTAAATTATTTTCATTATATAACAATTCAAAAATAATTCTCAACCACTTATTTTTCCTCCATCCTTAATGTAAAATTAATTCTAAATTAAAAAAATTACAAAATCATTTAATTTCCACGTTGTTAGATTAAAAAATATCTAAATTTTACCTTTCTGAGGCTTAGCCATAATGAGCAACCTAAAATATCATTAAACTGTTTCCATATCTCATCGTCATAACATAAGAATAAATAAGTTAATTAGGGTTGCAGGAATAGTTAAGCTTTTATTATTTTTAGATTAAATTTTAAAATATGTAAAAAAATATCAATCAAGATAATGAATTAGAGTCTGAAACATTTTCTCTTAAATATAGATGAATGTGATTATAAATGAATGTGAAACTGGTCTTATCCAAATGGATGGGCTTGAAACCAATAAATCCAATTTTCGGGTCTGAAGTAAACACCTTATTATAACTAATGATATTGCAGTAAAAAAACCATGATTTCCGATCTCAATCGGTGACCGACCCTCGGCTGGTATTAGTTTCCTTAATCTGCAAAGATCTTTGACCTATTATACATGTCTGTGTCACCTGCAAAGCTTGGGAGAACCCTCCTACGCAACAACATTGAAACATAGATTGCTTGCATTCTATCATTATAAACACTTCATACTTAAAAGATATAAATAATTTTTTTTTATCCAAGTACATTTTCATATAGCTCAATATTTCTCATTGGAAAATCGTAATCATGAAAGATTAAAGCGTATAATGATAAAATTCCATAGATCATATGGCATTAAATATTAATAAAAAGTAAAAATAATAATTTAGACAAGTTTCGATCTTTGAAAGAATCGCAAATGATTTTAGAAAGAAATTATTCTTTGCCACATCATTTCATTAAAACTACTGAGAATAATTTGATTGTATCTTTAATCTAGAAGTAAAAATTCACATATAAATAGAAATCTAGGGAATAGACTAAATAAAGTAAATCGTACCAATATTACATTGAACCGAACAAGTGCAAGGATCGATTTCTAATTTGCAAAATATACTGTATAAACTATTATATATTGCACCAACAGATTTATGATTTGCGAAATATATTGTATAAACTATTATATATTGCAAGAGCCGACGAGAAAGTGTTGGCGGCTACTTTGGTCTATATAAGATATTGGAAATCGACTAGAGCTAACCTAATCCAGGCTTTGGAATCCATTAGAGCTCGACACTTCCTATTATTTGAAGGTCCAATTATCTTTCGATCGTTGCATTAAGGCCGTACCAATGATTGCATAATATTTTTATCCATTTGGTATGTTAATTGGTTTAATAAAATTCAATTCTTAAATACTTCATTTACGTGACGCCTTCTTTTATTAGAGTGTTTTCTAGTTAATAATTTTGTCTGCTTTCTCTATTCTGGATTTTAGATATTCCGGATCTCAGAAATTGGAAACACCACATATCTTTCAACTGAATGTTTGTTTCCCAATCTCCCATCCCAATTTAGCAAATCGAAAATCGTACACATTACATTATTTATTTAATAAAACTCATTACATTATTAGCTAGTGTACATTACAAACCTTAAATAGTTTCCGATCCAGTATATATTAGAGTGTACCAATAAACATTTGTAATATTAGCTTTTCGAGCTTCCCCATTTCCTATTAACATTTGTATATAACATTAAAAAAAAATGCAAATATTTGAATAATATTTGTATACAACATTAAAAAAACAAAAGAAAATGCAAATATTTAAGTAATAATTGTATATAACATTAAAAAACAATAGAAAAATGAAAATATTAATGCTTGATAATATTTAAGTAATATCAGGAATTGAAAATCGGAAGTGAGCAAATTATTTTTCTTGGTTTCCAATACATCAAAATGGAAAATAAAAAATAGAAAATCGACAATCTTTAAATAATATTTACATATAATTTAAATTCTAAAAAACATCTTTATAAAATGAAATGACAAACAACCTATTATTTAGTGTGTGTGTGTATTAATTAAATAATTTACTTCCACCACCCACTTAAATCATAGTTTGAAACAGAAATTGTCATTTCTAGTTAATAATTTTGTCTACTTTCCCTATTCTCGATTTTCGATATTTTGGATCTCGGAAACTGGAAACACCACATCTTTTTCAACTGAATGTTTGTTTCATGATTTCCGATCCCAATTTAGCAAATAAAAAACTGTACACATTGCATTATTTATTTAATAAAACTTATTACATTATTATCTAGTGTACATTACAAACCCTAAATAGTTTCGGATCCAATATATATTACACTGTACCAATAAACATTTGTAATATTAGCTTCTCCAGCTTCCCCATTTCCGAGTAACATTTGTATATAACTTTAAAAAAATACAAATATTTAAATAATAAATTTGTATATAACATTAGAAAAAACAAAAGAAAATGCAAATGTTTAAGTAATATTTGTATATAACATTAAAAACCCAATAGAAAAATGCAAATATTTAAATAATATTTATACCTAGTAATATTTAAAAGTATATTGGAAATCGAAAATCATAAAGCGAGCAAATTATTTTTCTCAAATTTCAATACTCGAAAATAGGAAATAGGAAATAGAAAATCGGCA
>LPNX010854758.1:18458-33458 GCA_001517045.1 Pseudotsuga menziesii
TTCCTTATTCCCGATTTTTCAGATCTCGAAAACTGGAAACACCGTATCTTTTTCAACTAAATGTTTCTTTCGTGATCTCTGATCCAAATTTAGCAAATCGAAAATCGTACAAATTAAATTATTTATTTAATAAAAATGATTACATTATTATCTAGTGTACATTACAAACCCTAAATAGTTTCCGATCCAATATATAATAGAGTGTACCAATAAACATTTGTAATATTAGCTTCTCCAGCTTCTCGATTTCCGAGTAACATTTGTATATAACATTAAAAAAACAAAAGAAAATGCAAATGTGTAAGTAATATTTCTATATAACATTAAAAAAACAATAGAAAATGGAAAATATTTAAGTAATATTTATACCTAGTCGTATTTAAGTAATATTGGAAAGCGAGCAAATTATTTTTCTCGGTTTTCATATATATTTATTTACATGTGGAAAAGTTTCTCTACCAGTGGAAAAATAATTCTCCAACGGCGTGAAAACCCTATGTAAACAGCCGTGAAAAAAACAACGAGGTTTGAATTTGAAAATTTGTTGAGGCGTGGGAATTCGCAGGCAACAAGAGCAAGGGATTCTCCCCATTCAATGTTCCCAACTAGCCCGTGACTGTTTGGTGTAGGGAATTCGTCCGGTTAGCGGTCTGGCTACCGTAGGTCAAGTAAAAAAAATACAAGGTTTTATCGATCGCGGCCCGATCCACCGTATATATTTTTGTATTTTTTGACTTTAAGAATGATATGCAAGTGCCTATCTAACATGCAAATTGATCAAGGATGCAAGGAGTGGTCACAATGTGATGCGCAGGTTGTTACCTCTCGTCTTAGACTCTCTCACATCTAAGATCACACGCAACTAGAAAATACATACTAACTAAGCTCTCTTTAGAGAGAAAAATATTAATTCATGAGTAATGTAATACCGTTCACATGATAAGGTAAATCACAGATAGCTGTTATTAGAACCAAACACATAAACAAGAATAAAGATATACGCGACAAGATAGCTCATCAATAGTTAAAATCTTCATTACTCATAGTGGAAATTATCACAGAATATACCAGAGAACATTCAGATAAGAACATAGGTTCAGAAAGTTAGAACGTTCTCACAGTCAATGAAACACAGTCGAAAACGAAATTGTTCATCTTCAACATTGTTCATTCTATCTCATTTGAACATTCCACACAGCACCCTCTCCAACAGGGAAAATTTGCAATTTCTTATTGTAAAACGAAGTAGTTCCTCTTACAAACAATAGCTCACAAGTTTTTCCAGGGAAAAAACCCCTATTCCCTCTAACTTTTCTATATTTAAACCAAAACAGCAGACCCTTTAGGCTGCCCTAGCCGTGTGACCTTTGGGCTCCTCAAAAACCGTTTATTCTCACCATTTTTTTTTCGTGAGTAATCATGATTCACATAATGCGTTACATTTTGGGTCTCAACTTAGGAGTACTTAATAAAACGGGATCCGCTCGGTAACTGACGGACCCTTTCCAAGCCTGGGCTGTTATTGCCATTGATTCTTCCTTATCTTTTGTTTATCCTTCTTTAGATCCCGCTGATTTCAGAGTAAAATCTGCTTGTCACTTCTTAGCCAACTCCCTCAGCTTTATCCTTTAGCTACGCTCTCTCATAGCAGTAATCTAAAGAATCTTCTGAGTCCGTCTGCAGTTAAACAACATTCATCATTAATCAGGACTGCGTCTTTTTCAAAATTAAACTACACTAACAACCAAACTAGTCATGAAATGAGGCCCTGTACTGCGCTCTCGTCCTGAAAGCCTTAACAAGGATCCCAAAAAAAAACCACTGTCCACACAGGGGCTAAAATTCACAAGATGGTGGTAAAAATCTCATCGGCGGCTTGAGCCATTTAAACATCGGCCGGATAGTCTTACTTGCAGCCATAGTGGCGGGTTTCAAAAGGCCAACGAGTTCCGCGGGACTGTTGAGTCTATTGGAGTCGGAAGAGCTAAATGCCCACGCATCGGCGGAAAAGTTCCCTGTCGACGAACGGAAAGACATCAACGTCGGGAGGTTAGTGCGTTACGCAGCCGTAATGGCAGAAGATGAAAAGGCTACGGATCCCGTGGCCTAAAGACAAGAACGACGAAACCTAGACAAAGCATCGGCGAGCAGAGCGGTTACATGGCAGACACTAAGTCCGCTCAGGAGCCGCAATGGTGGAGAGCAAACAGACTACAACCTTCGAACAAAACCATAAAATTTTCGATAAGGCACAGAAATCATCATGAAACATTAAGTGTCTGGAAAACCTGAGGTCATGCAGCGTCTCCACAAAATCAAACAACCCTGACCCAAAATTTGGTCAACCTCCAATAATGCAAAACAAGTCAAAACAACACAACATGACGTCGGAGGAGTTAGAGACTATCCTACGGAACGCTCATAGTTCAGCTTCCGCAATGGAAGCTCCATAAAGAAACATGGCTTCAATACGTTGTCTAAAAGGCCTCTGAAATAGTGGTTGGAAGGAGAAATATGCTTCCGAGAACAAAGAAGAAATCGCGAATCAAAGGGCAAAAACAAAACTCTAAATTCCACAACCCACAGCAGTTTCAAACATGAGCAATTTGTCGAAAAGCGTGAAGAGAGTTAACCTCAAAATAGTCCAAACCTGTAGCAGAAGGAAAACAAAAACAAAAACAGATTTCATGGATCCAAACGATTCTAAGCAATGACAAAAATTAATAAAAGGGGTGGGGCAAAATTTCAAAAATTTGGGGAGACAATTGCAGCTGCAACAACTGGCGACTACCTGGTGGACCTAGATCTCTGGACAATTATTTCTTGAGTAACAGACTGTTTAACAACAAACGAACATGTTGAATTCTTCTAGATATCTGTATTTCTCAAATGGCAAATATATGTACTTTTAATCATTGACGATAGTCCAATTTAGGAGAATGGAAACCAAAATTTCCAAGTCAAGATAACTCTTTTGAGGTCAGAAAGATGAGTTTCATTTGTTACCTCTATCTTCAGGTAGCTTTCAGCTCGGACACCACGGGATTGTAGCATAAGGTAAACAAAAATATTCATTTGTTCCTCATTCCCATGCCATTTTGCACCTTTTGTGCTTTTGAACCTTTGTCATTTTCATATGAGTCCTCCTGCATGCCTTTCTTTCTGAATTTTTTTATTCAAGCTCCTCTATCCGTAGTGTCCTTTTATGTGAGAGATGTATTCAATTTTCAACTCACAGACGGAGAGAAAATTTTGGCAATTTAGAACTTGTATGGTTCAATATTTTATTTTGACACATAATGCTTTTATAGAAGCTTTTGACTCTTATCTGCCTTTAGGCATGGGATCGTTTGTATATAATATAATGTTTACCCTGCTTCCTTTCCATGGGCCCTTTGCTGTCACTCCCTAGGACATTTTAAAATGTGATATGGATGGAGCCTCAAAATAGTATTCCAGACCTTTTGATTCCGATTTATTTTACAAGGATTAAGTAGGACTTCAATGTGTTCATAGCCATACGGGAAAACTGCTAAAATAGAAGAAATTATTTCGGATAAACAATAATACACAGTCTTACACCCAAGAACTTTGATCATTCCAAAATTCTGATGTTCTCCATGCAACCAAGATTTTGCCTCCTTTATTGAAATCAGTCAAAATTTAAACTAAAACAAAATAGAACTACATAAATCAAAATAAACAGACAAGTCAAATTATTTATATACAAAATAAAAGAACAAAACAGAACTCAGGAAAAATAAGGTTTGAGAACTAAACCATTTACTGGTAAGTTCTCCTCCCACCCTTGCAAATCTTGCAATTTATAGTTTGAGGGGCCAAGCTTTGCCGCAATCTGGAAAGGTCCTACCCATAACTGTTGAAATTTTGTGTGTTTTCCTTTCTCATCATGGGGGTGGTCCCACTTGAGAACCAAATCTCCCACCTCGAATTCTTTTGTTCCAGCCTTGTGTTTATCAAACCATCTCTTTACTATCTTTTGTTGTTGTTTAAAGCATTCTCTGGCCTTAGATCGAGACTCTTTTACCTTCAGGAGATTATATATCCTCATTTGCAAGACTTCATTATCTGATCCTCTGGATTCTTGAGCGATTATGGAAGAGGGTAACATGATATTGGGGGGTAGAATGGCCTCTTTCCCATAAACAAGAGTATACGGGGACACACCTAATGAATTCTTGGGGGTGACCCTATCAGCCCAAAGAACATTTGGTAACGCTGAGTGCCAACTCCTCTGATTTTCTATCACTATCTTTTTTAAAATCCTAATCAGATTCTTGTTTGTGGATTCAGCTAAACCATTTCCTTGTGGATAGTAATTAGCAGAGTAATGCAACTTAATTCCTTTCTCATGAGAAAATGCAGTTAATCTAATGGAGGAAAAGTAAGTAGCATTATTGAAAACTAAAGAAATTGGAACTCCAAACCTGGTCATAATGTGGTCTTGCAAAAAGGCCATGACCGCATCTTCATTTACTTTACGCAACGGAATGGCTTCGACCCACCGAGTGAAGTAGTCGGTTGCTGTCAGAATATACTTGTGTTGCAGAGAAGAATTTGGATTTATCTCCCCAATGATATCCAACCCCCATTGCTCAAAAGGCTCTGTTATCATCACAGGCTTTAACGGTCCTACTGCTTTAGCTTGTCTTCCACTACACCTTTGACAAATGTCGCACTTTCTGACATCGGTGTGTGCATCTTTGAACAGCGTGGGCCAATAGTATCCGTCTCTGAGAATTTTATGAGCTGTAGTATCTCCGGAAAAATGTCCTCCAGTAGACCCATCATGTAAATCTATCATTACCTTCTTCTCATCTTCTTGCTCTAAGCATCTAAGACGAACTCCATCGTAATTCTTTCTAAATAATATTCCTTCAATAATTTGATATGAGGCTGACTTAAAACGCAGTTCTCTTCTTTGCTTAGAATTCCAATGTTCTGGTAACAATTCGGCTCGAAGGTAATGCACAAGGTCTCGATACCAAGAGTCCGGAGCTATGAAAAGAGGACATACATCCTTCAAATGTAACTCAGCTTCGTCTTCCCAGTCATGTTCTTCATTGTCTTTACTTTCAGTCATTATCTTGCACAATCCTTGCCGTTTGACAATGGAGGCTGGCTTGAATTCGAGGTCATACTCCTATAGAGCTATTACCCAGTTGCCTCTCCTTTCTCCTAGCTCCTTTTGTACGAAAAGAGACCTCACAGCTGGGTGTGGAACTATTACCTTTGTCCGATTTTTCAGTATATATGGCCTCAATTGTTTCACTGCTTTGAACACGTCGTAAGCTTGTTTATCCATAGCAGGATAATTCAATTCGGCCCCTTGCAGAACAGTGCTCATAAATGATATGGGGAACTCATCTCCCCCATCTTCTTTCTGGGTCAGCACCGTTGCTAGTGAATCATCAGAGGTGAAAGTGTACAGAATAAAATCTTTATCAAAATCTGGACTTTTGAGGGAAGGTGCATGCGCAACAGCTGTTTTAATCTTACTAAATGTGTTCTTCTCTACATCAGTCCATTTGAACTGTACACTTTGCTTTACCATTTGCTGCAAAGGTTTAACAATTTGAGCAAAATCTGGCACAAACCTTCGCACAAAGTTTATTGTCCCCATAAGTGATTGCATGCCCTTTTTATTATGGGGCAAGGGAATCTGATCAATGGCTTTGATCCTTTCTGGGTCTATAGAGATCCCCTTATTTGACACCACGTGACCCAACAACTTACCTTCTATAATAGAAAACATGCACTTCTTGGGGTTTAGTGAGATACCATACTTTCGGCAGCGTTCAAAAATCTGCTTTAGATGAAATGAGTGTTTCTCTCTTTTCTTCAAAAATATCGTGATGTCATCGAGGTATACTACAGCACTGCGGCCAATCAGACCCCAAAAATCTATGTCCATGGCCCTCTGGAAGGTAGCTCCAGCGTTTATGAGCCCAAAAGGCATCCTTCTGTAAGCAAAAGTTCCCCACCTAGTCTTGAAGGTCGTTTTTAGTCTGTCTTCTTCGGCTACTAATACTTGATTGTAGCCTGAGAATCTGTCTAATAAAGAGAATAGTTCAAAACCTGAAACCATATGCAGTATTTTCTCCATGGGTGGAACAGGATAATTGTCTTTATCTGAAGCGCGATTTAAGTTTCTAAAATCCACACATAACCTGATTTCTATAGATTTCTTCCTCACTGGTACCAGATTTGAAACCCATTCCGAGTGTGTAACCTTAAAAATGATTCTAGCATCCAATAATTTCTTAACTTCACTCTGGATTAGAGGTTCCAATTTTGGATGCATTTTCCTTAAAGGCTGCTGATAAGGTTTGATTCCAAATTTGATGGGGACAACATGCTGGATAATACTGGTGTCATATGTCTTCAGATATTCATACGTCCAGGCAAAAACATCTTTGTATTGCTTGAAAAGAATGATGAACTTATCCCTTTCAGCTGGTGAACAACATTTTCCAAGATTCACATATTTAGGTTTCATCTCAGTCCCCAAATTAATCAACTCGAACTGTAGAGATGAGCTATGAGTCTTCACATTTGCTGGTCTTCTAAACTTTTCATTTAAATCAAACATCCGTTCTAAATTTCTGACTCCCTTAGGGATGAAATTATCGAATTTTAGCTCGGCCTGATGTTCTTCATCATCAATAATCGCTCCTTTGAATGCCTCATCGTTCGTTAAGCATTCAATAATCTGTTGATCATCATCGAACACTCATAGATTGGTAATCATATCCGGAACCGAGAGCCTGAAAATCAATTCAACAGAGCACCGATTATTAGAGGGCACGAGCCTTGTAGCTGATGTGGCCAACAAGTCAGCTGCTACATTCTTAAGTCTTGGAATCGATACAATGTTAAATGCATTAAAACATTTAAGTAAATCCCATACTTCATTTTGATAAGCTTTTAAATGAGGAGAAATGTAATGTATTTGATTCCGAATTTGTTTTACAATTATTTCAGAGTCTCCAAACACTTTCATATTATTTGCCTTTAATTCAATTGCTTTCCTTAACCCTTGAACCAACGCTTCATATTCAGCTATGTTATTGGTACATTCAAACTCTAACCTACATGAAAGAAAATGTTTGTTTTTTATAGGGTCAATCAGGACACAGCCGACTCCCAACCCCTCTAAAGTTTTAGAACCATCAAAGAAAAGTGTCCAAAAATCGCTACCTACTACTGCATGAGAACTAACATCTACATCTACAGCTAAGTCTACTTTTTTACAATCGATTTCATCATCCTGTGAAAAATGAAGGAGATCAGGCTGAGTGTCTGATGTATCGCTGGCTTCTTCCACTTGATAGTTTCCCGGTTCTAACTCAATAAAATAGTTTCCCAAAACAGGATCCACTGATTCATTTTTTTCTTCGAACTAAGTAACATTGTGTTTCATGTGGGGCTCCCTCAACACTTTAATTTGATTTGTGCTTCCTTTATATGGCAGCCACAGATGTGACCAGTCTGAGGCAAAATATCCGTTCAACTTAGCCGACCAATCTCTGCTGAAAACAAGTCCATAAGCTTCTGGTATGTCAACTACCACAATATCGATGACTTGACACACCTTATCATTGGAAGATAGGCGAATGAGAACATCCTCCATTTCTCCAATTACCTTCACATTCATTCTATCCAACTGAACAACCTCCTAGGTAGATGGTTTAGGTTGTCCATTTATCTTTTTGGAGACCGACAGCGGCATGACATTGACTGATGCCCTCGAGTCTACTAGGCAATTATGCACATTGTGGTTAAAGATTTCAAAAGTAAGGAGAAAAGTTGGATTCTTACTTTTAGGATTACCTCACATACTTGCTTCACCTATTTCTTCTTCTTGAGGCTGGTTGTCCATGGGAAGCCTCTCCTTTGATGCTTCAAGCACTTTTAATAGCTTTTCTTTTTGCTGTGGCACATTGCACATTTCAAATAATGAGATGTTTTCCCTCACCTTCTTGATGTCCTCCACAATGTCATACTCCATCTTATGTTCAGTGAGATTCGATCTAACATTATTTTCTTTGTTGGGCTTAGTAGGCATGTGAATCTATCCAGGACTTTGACTAGTGAATGTAAACTCCAGGATTTTATTAGCTAGGGAACTATTTTGGAATTTCTTAACATTCTTTTGAAGTCTCTTGATCTTGGGGAGCATACGACTGTTTTCCTTAATCAACCCCTGGCTTCTTGTTGTCACATTTGTTTCCAGGATTCCCTCGTGTCTCAAATCATTTTCTTCCTCGGCATCAAACAAAGATACACAGTCCCATAAAACCATGGCTTCATCTTCCTGTTTTTCTATTGATTTACTGTTATCTTTACCTTCTTCGTCGTTGTTTTCAGTTAACTTGGAATCTAAAAGCTGATTCATGACCAACGTCATTGAATTTATCCATTGAGGACAGTTCTTTTCAGAATGGGGTTGTTGATGGAAAGTACAGAAGTTATCCATTCCTACCTCTGTTAAGTTCATAGATGCAGGGCTGTGAGGAGGAGGTTGGGATTGATTGTTATCTTCCATTTTCTTGTAGTAAGGCTTGTAGAACTTTTGGGATTCCTTCTCCTTTTCCAAGTCTATGATTCTGTTAGAAAGCTTCTGCATCATTTTTGCCATTCCTTCGAAATCTGGTGATTGCTCCTCTTTAGGCTTAGTAAACAATAAAGCTTTCGTCTCGACATTTTTTTCTCCTGACCGTTCAGGATAATCTTCGATACTTTCCCTTTCGGCCTCTACTTTTTCTGCTTCCTCATAAGTCTCAGCTAGCGTAGGTTTGGCCTTCATTTTGGCAAACATGGCCAACTCGGGCCCTAGGGCTGAGGTATAATATTCAATCAGGATTTTATCTGAGGGTTTGTCAGCTTCCGAAAAATTCTTAAGATAGGCTGTGAATCTTTGGGTAAAACTATGCACCTTCTCTTTTCTTTCTTTCTTTAAGGCGCACAGTCCTTTCATAAGAGCTGCATGAGTTTTTTGGGTCACATATTTACTTCTGAAAATCCTTTCAAAGGTATCCCAATCAGGGATAGAATTGGCAGGCAAACCAAAATACCATGACGATGTTGTTCCTTTAAGAGTGTGTGGAAAAAGTCTACAAACCACATCCTCATATTCCCCATCCCTTAATCCTTCTATTGCTATATAGAAACTTTGCAAGTGGTCATCTACTAACATCTTCTCGTTTGGATCAAACTTAGGCAGCATCTTTTCAAAAGATTGAGGTAAATCATGCAAAGGAGGTGTTAGGTTTAAAGGTGATCTGGCTTTCCAATCAGGCAGTGGATTTGGTGGGGAGTGAGGTGGTGAATGAATAGGAGTGTGAACAGGAGAACCGTAAGGAGTATCAGGGCCTACTTGATTCAAAGGCTGTGCAACTTCCTGTAATGCTACTCTACTAATTCTTCCCAATCTCCCACTAACACTGAATCCTCCAATATAGGACGATCTTTCCTTTTATATTCTCTTCTGGGTAATTCAGGGATGATAGGTAATCCTCCAATCTTCTTCACGTATGCCCTAGTGTGTCTTCTCATATCATTAACAACTTCGTTGTCCACAGAATACAAATGTTCTCTACCTTTCTCTTCAGGAATTGGATTGGGAAACAAACTGCCTTTTGAACTGTTACCGGTGGAATGATCTAGGGAAAATGGGTTTCCTCAGCTAGCCATGCACTGGCGGCCCTCGTTCTAGCGCCAGAAACTGTTGATCCCTGGCAATTCGCAGGCAACAACAGCAAGGGATTCTCCCCAGTTAACGTTCCCAACTAGCCCGTGATTGTTTGGTGTAGGGAATCCGTCTGGTTAGCGGTCCGGCTACCGTAGGTCAAGTAACAAAAATAAAAGGTTTTACCGGTCGCAGCTCGGTCCACCATATATATTTTTGTATTTTTTGACTTTAAGAATGATATGCAAGTGCCTATCTGACATGCAAATTGATCAAGGATGCAAGGAATGGTCACAATGTGATGCGCAGGTTCTTACCTCTCGTCTTAGACTCTCTCGCATCTAAAATCACACGCAACTAGAAAATACATACTAACTAAGCTGTCTCTAGAGAGAAAAATATTAATTCATGAGTAATGTAATATCGTTCACATGATAAGGTAAATCACAGATAGTTGTTATTAAAACCAAACACATAAACATGAATAAAGATATACGCGACAAGATAGCTCATCAACAGTTAAAATCTTCATTATTCATTGTGGAAATTATCACAGAATATACCAGAGAACATTCAGACAAGAACATAGGTTCAGAAAGTTAGAACGTTCTCACAGTCAATGAAACACAGTCGAAAATGAAATAGTTCCTCTTCAACATTGTTCATTCTATCTCATTTGAACATTCCACACAACACCCTCTCCAACAAGGAAAATTTGCAATTTCTTATTGTAAAACGAAGTAGTTCCTCTTACAAACAACATCTCACAAGTTTTTCCAGGGAAAAGCCCCTATTCCCTCTAACTTTCCTATATTTAAACCAAAACAGCAGACCCTTTGGGTTGCCCCGGCCATGTGACCTTTGGGCTCCTCAAAAACCGTTTAATCTCACCATTTTGTTTTTTTTTTCATGAGTAATCATGATTCACATAATGCGTTACAGTTTGGGTCTCAACTTAGGAGTACTTAATAAAACGGGATCCGCTCGGTAACTGACGGACCCTTTCCAAGCCTGGGCTATTATTGCCATTGATTCTGCCTTGTCTTTTGTTTATCCTTCTTTAGATCCCGTTGATTTTAGAGTAAACTTTGCTTGTCACTTCTTAGCCAACTCCCTCAGCTTTATCCTTTAGCTACGCCCTCTCGCAGCAGTAATCTGAATAATATTCTAAGTATGTCTGCAGTTAAACAACATTCATTATTAATCAGGACTGCGTCTTTTTCAAAATTAAACTACACTAACAACCAAACTAGTCATGAAATGAGGCCCTGTACTGCACTCTCATCCTGAAAGACTTATCAAGGATCCAAAAAAAACATCGCTGCCCACACAGGAGCTAAAACTCACAAGACAGCGGTAAAAACCTCATCGGCGGATTGAGCCATTTAAACATCGATCGGATAGTCTTACTTGCAGCCGTAGCGGCGGGTTTCAAAAGGCCAACGATTTCCGCGGGACTGTTGAGTCTATCGGAGTCGAAAGAGCTAAATGCCCATGCATCGGCGGAAAAGTTCCCTGTCGACGAACGAAAAGACATCGACGTCGGGAGGTTAGTGCATTACACAGCCACAATGGTGGAAGATGAAAAGGCTATGGGTCCCATGGCCTAAACATAAGAACAACGAAACCTAGACAAAGCATCGACGAGCGGAGCGGTTACATGGCAGACACTTAGTCCGCTCAGGAGCCGCAATGGTGGAGAGAAAACAGACTACAGCCTTCGATCAAAACCATAAACTTGGTACTTGCTGCAATAGCCTGCATTTTCTCTCCGGTTCTTTAATCTCCACCAAATGTAGAGGCAGGCCGATAAAAAAGAATTGTTTGCCATAAAAAAAATTTGTATATGTGAGTTTTTAATTGGGTACTTGTTGCAATAGCCTGCATTTTCTCTCTGGTTCTTTAATCTCTACCAAATGTAGAGGCAGACCGATAAAAAAGAACATAGAGCGAGTTTAAAATAAGATGGACTTGGCGGAGGAAGAAATTAGGTGGAAAGAATACAAACAGATAGAATAAAGCTTGAGCATTTTCAGAACTTGTACTTAACCAATCAACTCCATGTTATCTTCTTCGGTCCCTGTCGGATCATGGGATATAATAACCAAAAATGTTAACCATTAAACTCGCCAATAATCCAGGGGTGGCAGGTGCGAAAGGGATCCTTTTGAATCCTAAAGGAAAAATTGAACAAACCTTTGCCTGGGGGTTAGGCTACAGGACCAATAATGAGGTAGAATGGATGGCTCTTCTCCAGGGATTGACGATCCTCGTTGACATTGATCTCTACAGGGTTGCGATATTTGCAGACTCTAGACATGTCATATATAAAATGATTAATGGATACACCAATGGTTCAATAAAATTCTATCGATTGTATGACAAAATTACTCCTCTTCTATCCACACACTATGAGTTCTACCATATCCTCCACACAAACAATGTAGCCGCCAATGCCTTAGAAAATGTGGGGGCCTCTCTACCTCAAGGGAATTTCCAACTCAATGGGTTAGATAACCCCCTTAAGCCTATACCCTAATGATTTTGTGGTTTAAAGGATTAAATTCTCATAGCAATGATCTTGATGCCACTTATCTTTGGCTCAAAGGGTTTAATCCCCATGGCATAGATTACGATGTCAAGGTCATAAGTGAAGGTTCTAGCGTATCCACCGTTTGTCCTACCGTCTCCCATGCCTATGCCGCGTGGCTCCTACTCTCCTTGATCCCTGTCGTCCTTAACTCCTATCTACTCCAGCTTAATTACTGCTCCAGTTCGCATGCATCAGGTCCTGTCAACCTTCGTAATATGGGTTCCTCCAAACTCCATTCTCACCCCCAGCTTCTTCAAGCAGTTGTTTGATCCTTCCTTGTTCTGCATTCTCGTCGGAGAGGACTCTGTTGAATGTAATTTCAGGCGTAGACGAGGGAGTTCTGTAGGATATTCCATGGGAGTCTCTGCCTCTTTGCAAGGTGTTTGTGAAAGAAAGGTCGGCTCTCACCGCCTTCTACTCCTGTCATTGCTCTTCCCATGCCGACGGTCCTCTGTGGCATTTGAGTTCGGGTCTCGGGCTTATTATTCCTGTTGGTGAGTTTTTTATTGCAGGTACCATCACGACCCTCTATTGTAACTACTATGGGTGGAAAGTTGGTGCAGTAGGCACCCTTTCCTGTAGATGCAAGAAGGACTGTGACTCTCTCCTGTGAGAATTTAGCATCCTCAACTCGGTTCTCGGTGAGTTTTATTGTGGATCTCAGGCCCAAGATTTGGAAGGTGTTGTTCAGAATCTCCATCTCAGTTTCTCTAGTATAGCGCTTGAAGGAAAAATGAACCCAGCGAATGAGAATGCAGGGATTGCAGACCTGAAGAAAAACCTCAGGCGTCTGTATGAGATGATGGCCATTGGTATCATGGATAATAAGGAAATTGCTCAAGAGGTTAAAATCATGGGTGAGGTGGTCAGCTATACATCCTACCAGATAAGCAACCATGACTCCAGGATTGATGATACAGAAATGAACCTCAAGGAAATGATGGGCAAAGTGGATAGAATCCAAGAAGACCTCCAGCGCTTAGTCAATATGAATCATGTCAACCAGGCCCACGAAACCCTTGTAGCAATCCAGCCCATGGAGGAAGAGTCGGTAGTGCAGCCAATGAAGCCCCCAGGCAAAATTTAAATGGTTTTCTTAGTTTATGTTTTTTTGTTTGTTCCTTAATCAACAGTTTATTAGGGTATATCCTACCATAGTCCATAGAATATATGTAAAAACTCTGTGTGGAGTTCTTTGGTCTCCCTTCTGGACCAATTTTGGTTTTCTCTTTTTTGATCAGCAAGAACTCTAAGTTTTCGCATATTATGTAATGAATGGCTATGCACAGCCTGTTTAATACTACCTCCTTTTAATGTTTCTGTTAAAAAAAAACTCGCCAATAATCAGGCGACACATGTCGAGATGTTAATGGCCAGGGAGACAAGGAATCTTTTGGGACAACTTCTTTCATTGAAAAAGATATTCCGGATTTCAGAAATTGGAAACACCACATCTTTTTCGACTGAATGTTTGTTTCCCGATCTCCGATCCCGATTTAGCAAATAAAAAATCATACACATTACATTATTTATTTAATAAAACTCATTTAATTATTATCCAATGTACATTACAAACACTAAATAGGTTCTCATACAATATATATTAGAGTGTACCGATAAACATTTGTAATATTAGCTTCTCGAGCTTCCCTGTTTTTTAGTAACATTTGTATATAATATTAAAAAAAATACAAATATTTAAATAATATTTGTATATAACATTAAAAAAAACAAAAGAAAATGCAAATGTTTAGGTAATATTTGTATATAACATTAAAAAAACAATAGAAAAATGCAAATATTTAAATAATATTTATACCTAGCAATATTTAAGTAATATAGAGTATCGAAAAATGGAGAATGGAGCAAATTATTTTTCTTGGTATCCAATACCCGAAAATGGGAAATAGGAAATAGAAAACTGGCAATCTTTAAATAATATTTACATATAATTTAAATTCTAAAACATCTTTATAAAATGAAATGACAAACAACCTATTATTTAATATATATATAATTTACTTTCACCACTCACTTAAATCATAGTTTGAAACCGGAAATGTCATTTCTAGTTAATAATTTTGTGTGCTTTCGCTATTCCCGATCTCCGATTTTCTGGATCTTGGATCTCAAAAATCGGAAACACCACATATTTTTCGGCTGAATGTTTGTTTCCCGACCTCCGATCTCGATTTAGCAAATTGGAAATCGTACACTTTACATTATTTATTTAATAAAACTCATTACATTATTATCTAGTGTACATTACAAACCTTAAATAGTTTCCGATCTAATATATATTAGAGTATACCAATAAACTTTCGTAATATTATCTTCTCCAGCTTTCCCATTTCTGAGTAACATTTTATATAACATTAAAAAAAATGCAAATATTTAAATAATATTTGTATATAACATTAAAAAAAAAATGTATAAGAAATATTTGTATATAACATTAAAAAAACAATAGAAAAATGAAAATATTTAAATAATATTTATACCTAGTAATATTTAAGTAATATCGAGAATCGAAAATCGGGAAGTGAGCAAATTATTTTTCTCAGTTTCCAACACCCGAAAATAGGAAATAGAAAATAGAAATCGGCAATCTTTAAATAATATTTACATATAATTTAAATTTTAAAAAACATCTTTATAAAATGAAATGACAAACAACCTATTATTTAATATATAT
>LPNX010854758.1:34559-105313 GCA_001517045.1 Pseudotsuga menziesii
CGCTATTCTCGATTTCTGATTTTTCGGATCTCGGAAACCGGAAACACCACATCGTTTTCGATTGAATGTTTGTTTACCGATCTCAGATCCCAATTTAGCAAATCCAAAATCGTACACATTACACTATTTATTTAATAAAAATGATTACATTATTATCGAGTGTACATTACAAACCCTAAATAGTTTTCAATCTAATATATATTAGAGTGTACCAATAAACATTTGTAATATTAAATTTTCCAGCTTTCTGATTTCTGAGAAACATTTGTATATAACATTAAAAAGAACAAAAGAAAATGCAAATATTTAAGTAATATTATTTTTCTCCATTTTCATATATATTTATTTACATGTGGAAATGTTTCTCTACCTATGGAAAAATAATTCTCCAACGGCATGAAAACCCTATGTAAACAGCGTGAAAAAAACAACCATGAAAAAAACAAGTTCTGAATTTGACAATTCTTTATTTTGCTTTCCATAAAAAAAATTGGCATGAAAACCCTACGTAAACGGCAGGAAAAAAACAACCGTGAAAAAAACAACGAGTTCTGAATTTGACAATTCTTTATTTTGCTTGCCATTAAAAAAAAATTGTATAGGTGAGTTTTTAATAAATTGGTACTTGCTGCAATAGCCTGCATTTTCTCTTCAGTTCTTTAATCTCCGACAAATGTAGAGGCCGACCGATAAAAAATAAATGCTCGCCATAAAAAAAATTGTATATGTGAGTTTTGAATTTGGTACTTGCTGCAATAGCCTGCATTTTCTCTTCGGTTCTTTAATCTCTGCCAAATGTAGAGGCAAACTGATAAACAATAACTTAGAGCGAGTTTAAAAGAAGATGGACTTGGCGGAGGAAGAAATTAGGCAGAAAGAATACAAACAGATAGAATAACGCCTGAGCATTTTCAGAACTTGTACTTAACCGATCAACTCCATGTAATGTCCCGAATTTTTTACCTACCATTTATAGGCATAATCCTATTGACCATGATGATTATATTGATGTTTTATTTTATATTGGGTCAAAGACCCCACTGCATATGAACATGATGATTTGCTTTGTATATTGGGGGTAAGCCAATTGTTGATGATATATAGGTATATATATGTTTTTTGTTGGGTGTGGACCCTGAAGCACATGATTGATGAAAAGTTTGTGTTGGGCGTGGACCCTGAGGCACATGATCGATGAGATGTTTTGTGTTAAGCGAAAGGCTCTGGAGCACATGAGTAATTACATTTGTGTTGAGCATAAAGCTCTAGAACACATGAAAATATAATTTGGAAATGTTGGGCATAAGGTCTGGAGAATTCCATGTTGGTTTTGAGCATAAGCTCTAGAGCATCGGATCTTTGGCCATTGTATTCCTAGGTGAATCATACAAGTACATCCTAGGATTTAGTGTTGAGCGAGAGATCTGGAATTGCACTATGTTTGTAACTCCCTGTTATAAGCGTTGAGTATGGGCTCTGGTAAGCGCTAGGGGTTACTGAAAAGATTAAAATCACCTCTAAGTGAAAATGAAATTTTTAAGTGATTTCATCATACTTATTTTTAAGTGATTAAATGAAATTTCAAATTTCTGTATTCTCATCAAGTACTAAAGAACTATCATGTTATACGAGGGAAATCCAACATGCAAGGATGTTTAGAGTTGCCTAGCCTAGTAGACCTGAGCCATCTATCTACTTGACCTTCATAAATAAGTGTCGTTAAGTCTAAGAGATCGTGACACATGATGCCCGAAGGCAAGTGTTAACAAGTATTTTAATACTATGTATTTTATACATAGTATGTATAAAGAATTAATTACGATTAATTATATAATTTAATAAATAAAGAAGAGAATCATCCACAAATTATTATTTATTATTAAAAGATTAAAAATAGTGAAATATCTATGAAAGACTAACTCGGAACTAATTAAAAGTTCCTAGGTTCAGAATTGAAAATTACCCCAGTAAATTAAAAGGGTTAAATCAAGAAATCAAGGATTTCTTGATTTAACTGCCCCTTTGACTGAAAAGTCTACCTAGAAAGACTCAAGCCAAGAAAAGGTTTCAGGGTTCTGATTTTTCATCTAGGAGAGTTATTATTCTGGCTGTTTTTCTCTCAAGTGTTTTCATAGAGAACTTTACCTGCAAGGAAAAGAGGATTGATTCAGACCTAATTACCAATTAGAAAACCCTACCTTAGGAGCTCTAAGCTACTTGCATGTTGGAGTCCATCTCAGGGGGATCCGGATTAGAACCAAGAACGGTTCTAGGTCATGGTTGGGAGGAACGTGGTAGTTCCCAAGTAATTTGGTCATCAAACAGAGGTCAGATCTGCATTGAATTGTTAATGCTGGTTATTTAAGTGTGCAGGTGCAGCCATTGACAAAGCTTCAATTTCAGGTATGAAACCCTTGAAGGCCTATTCTATTTCTTCCCAAAGTTTCATTACTGTTTATGTTAAGTAATGGCTGCAATGAAATTTCTAACCCTATTGGTTATGTTTTATGGTTATTAATCTGCTACTGTTTGTATCTGTAAATTACTAATCATAGGCTGGAGAATTTTTATCATATGTTTTTTATGTTCAGGGTTGCATCTCTTATCAATGTTCTTGTATTAACTAGGTTTTTATCTTAGTATTATGTTTTTACCTTGTTCTTTATATTTAATATTCTGCTGACATATTCCATTTGTCAGCAAAGGCTTTCCCTAATTCTCAACAAAACTAATTCAATAGAATTTAAGTAAAATATTGGTTATGTTAACTAATACAAGTTTATAATTTAACCTAGATCTACTAGGAACAGAATTCATAATAAACAAGCTAACAAATTATTAAAGGCCTTCTAAGGTCTAATCTACATAATAATGTAAAAACAAATTAAATATCATAGCATTCCATTTTAATAAACATAATCATAATTAACCAAACAGAGAAGGCATCGTGACCATCCATATGGTCCATTATTAAACTCGGTATTATTATATAAAATTTACAATCCAAATCGCATCCATTTCCATAACTCAAATGTTTATTTCACAGCCCTATTATTACAAACATCCATTATAAAACATAAATGGTTTTTTTTAAGGTTCTAATTAAATCTATCTACAAATAACCAAACATATCGTATTAACCATTTGAAACAACTAAAACCCATTTTGCCAACAAGAGGTCGCGACATCGAATCCTATAGATGTCTAGACTCATTACAATAACATTAATAAGACCGTAAGCATTTCATATCCAAGCAGTAAGCAATTGCATAACCATTCTATGAAATCCATGCTATATATCTAGTATGTGCAGGCTATGCTTTTAAGCTATGCCACAATCCTTTAATCCAAACAACGCATACATTAACAGCGAGGTCGTAAAGACCCTAGTTACAGCCTCTGCCAAATTCCAATCTAAACACACAGTCACGCTATTTAAAACCAAATCGATATCATGGGTTGTCATAACCCTGGCTATTATAGCCTTATTCTTTCCAAGTAAACAATTTACAAATAAAATGTCAACTAAACGCTATCACAGTCATTGGGAGAGGCACATGCCATTCGTGGCATGGCCTGCACCCACGTTGAGCCAATACGAAACTAAGGATGTAATACTCTGTTAAAAACACAGACCCATGTATACGCTAACGCAGAGCATGTGGTGGCAAACCAATGGGCTACGACACCATTGCTACAATGGTGCAGAGCATGGCATAAACACCAAAAGCTCTAGAAGCTTTCCCTACTCAACATACAAATCAAACAAACAGAGTGTTGTGCATACGGCCATAACCCAAAACAATAATTTATACACAGAGTAAATTTCCACAGGCTGTAAGGCCACGATCGATCCCATTAAAGTCCACTTAAAACGCAGCATTTAAATAACCATACAAAACCCAAGTTTACACAATATTAAACGCTAAGTGAAATCGTAGGCATTTCATACCAAATATATTACAGTCTTCATATTATAAAAATTGAAAGCATCGTGTATTTGCACAGAGAGGCACGAAACCCCTTTGATGGACAGACAAAGTTTTAAAACGTTAATGAAAAGTTGTGAGCTATGGCACCATTACAAGTAATGGTGTAGCCATGGCCCAAACAAATGCCAAACCTCTCATTGAGAGACCATTTAAAAACTATAGCAAGCTACATCATAAACCCTGAAGGCAGAGTATACAAGTGCCACATGAAACCCCAACCCAGTAAAGATTTCCAACACAGCAATGCCTAGAATGAAAGGAGGCAAGTGATTCTTGCTAGCAGGCTTACCATGGTCGTAAAGGAGAAATCCCAACTCGACAGCATATCCCTGTGAAAACCCTAGAGACCCTTCGCATTCACCTGTAGACAAACCAACAATGGCATGAGGACCATGACCATGCCATGAAGGAACCAAATGAAGCAATGCATTTTACACAGAGACAATTGATCTTACTCGTGAATCGATGGGTTGTCTCCATTCTCCAAACGCGCAGAGGCCACAATACACCACAATGCCAAAACCATATTGCACAAATAGCGAATGTTAAGTCCTTTTCCAAGGGTTTTTACCAATCTCGATGGCATTAATGACACCAGATGGTGGCCATTAACGCCACCATAAAGCCCAACCATAATTTTATGGATCAACATCATATCAACCAAGCCATATGTTAAACCCTCTATACTATGGTTTCACCACCCTTTAAATGTCAGCGCAAGCTCAAGGCTATTGACATGGTATGTATACCATAGTCCCAACCTTATGCTATGCACAACCCTTAATACTATCACATAGTGTTACAATGATTTTTCCTTAGCACTACCATATAGTGTTATAATGTTTTCCCTTAGCATCAAGCTATAGTATTATCACATGCCCTCTATTCTAGATCATTTAGGTCGTGTATGCGCTTAAGTCATAGTCTAGGTTGTAGAATTTAGGAATCATGGAAAACGTAGTATGCCATGATGCCCTCGCTAGGAAGAACAAGCGTAAGTTTACAAGCTCGTAACCAAGGTAAACCTGCAAAAATAGAAACAAGAGACGAGTAAGTAACTAAAAAAGAGGTAGACATTAATAATGATAAGGACAGTAAGATAATTAATAAGCATTTAGTAAATTAACAAATAAAGATAATCAGCAAACATATGGCGTACCTGAGTCATAAAACGGATTAGTAACAAAAGTGCAAGACGAAATGGGAAGTACAACTAAGAACTGAATTGTGTCAAGTAACCAATAATCTCGATGTCGCAAGTGTAACCTATGAATCAATGAATAAGGTGCCTTAGCTTGAATGAACTAAGTAAGCCTGCATAACGAAGAATAACCTTACCTCTCATATCGTCATGGGAGAACGAGTTCCACCACTCCATCACTTTGTTTCCATCAATAAAGTTAAGTTAGTTTTTATTCAATAAACAAAGTATACATGTTGAGGAGCAAAACAATGATCTATATAACTCATTAATTCACTGACAGTAATAACTAAGATATATCGACAGTTTAAATAACATAATTAAGACATAAGAAGTAAACGAACTAATAGTCACGGAATGGATAAAATATTAACAAGACAGTGGGCAGAATCCGAAGAGGTTTAAAGTTTAAGGAGCATCTATGTTTCCGCACGAGTACTAATGATCCCTTTTGGGTAGTTTCCACTGGACTATAATTTATTTATTTTCAATTTTTGGGGACATTACAAGTGGTATCAGAGCTCGGTTTCAATACTGAGAGACATATGGGCGCACCAAGCATTCACACAAAGAAAATAAAGTATGATAAGTAATGTTTGTTACTAACAGAAAATTTTTGTTGCTATTAAAAAAATTTGTGTTACAGGAAAATTTTTACAGCGCTGTTCAGTTTATGAACACTAAGGAAGAAAATAGCCGGCAGGAAGAAATGACCAACCCCACTCTAGAAGTGAACTTGGTGGTCGATCTAAACTCTGATGTGCTGAAAACTTTGCATAGTCTTCAAGATGAACTGAAAAGTTTCAGAGAAGACAGTCTAAATGAAAGAAAGGAATAACAAGCTATAAATGAAGCATTATTGTGTAACATGACGGGAGGGAGCTCGCAAGGTAAACCTACCCAGTCCACCAACATATCCAAAAGAGAACCGTACCATGACCAAGCCAGCAGCCCAAGAGAAGCAAAAAAATAAGGTACACTTGAAGCAACTAAAGGAGATCATCACAGTCCTTCTAGTGATGACTCACTTTCTCCACGAGGAAAGAAGCAAAGAAGTGATGACAGTCTTCAGGGGGAGTTTTGAAAAATAAGAGCCCCAACCTATGAAGGTGAAGTAAATACGGGAGAAAAGGATGAAGAATGGTTGTTGGGAATGAGTAATTATTTCCAGGTTCATAACTATTCAAGTGCGATGCAGGCTAGGATTTCCATCTACAACCTGAATGGTAAGGCAACAAGATGGTGACGAGATTTAAAGCACACCAAGAAAGATGAGCTACAAGAGATAATATGGGAAAACTTTCGAAATATTTTCCAAGAAAAATACATGTCGGAAAGGTTCTTTGACCGCAAGGTAAAAGAATTCCATGAACTATGCATGGAGTCTATGACTATGGACGCATTTATAAACATATTTCTGGATCTGCTGCATTATGTACTGTATATCAACGAAGAAAAGGTGAAGATCCAGCAGTTCCTAGGGTGTTTTCCTCCCAGATTTTGGGACAGGATTGAATTCGACATGCCAAAGACTCTGGATATTGCAATACACAAGGCTTGACTCTACTATGAGCATGGGCAGTGACGGCAAGAAAACCAGAACTAAAATAGAGAAAAGTTTAGAAACTTTTCTGATAACTGCAAGCCTGGGTCAAACCCGTAGCCTTATAAAAATCAAAATAGTAGCTTTCTAGCGAACAAGAACTTCAACAAAACTAGTACGAAGCCTTATGTACTAGCTCCTAATGGTAATAAGAAAGTGGCAAGTGGAGCCAATGCTACCCCTTTAGCGATCAAGTACTAGAAGTGAAATGGGCCGCATTATGCCTGAGATTGTAAGAACAAGAACAATGGAGTCTTGCATAACCTGCAAGAAGAACCTATCATTGAGGATATAGCGGGAACCCCACAAATCTATGCAACATTAGATGGCCTACAGGCGGACCATCAAGCTACAATGGCCGAGATCGAAGGTAATATATTGAACACCTCTGTTTCAATACTTATTGATCCTAGTGCTTGCTAGAGCTACGTTGCACCTAAGATTATTGATTTACGCAAGTTAGGCAAAGTAAAGCATGATAAACCTTGGTTGGTACAGTTAGCCACTAATATGAAATGGAAGGTTTCGGAAATTGTTAAAGAATGTGAAGTAAACTTGAATGGTTTACTTACTAAGGTAAACCTGAACATCCTACCTTTAGGATCGTATGATATTCTTATCGGCATGGACTGGTTGGAGCAACACCATGTCATGCTCAATTGTCTACACAAGTCTATCTTGTGTACTGATAACCAAGGGAACCAAGTGAAGGTTCAAGGCATCCCAAAGAAAGTTTCTATAAGACAAATCTCTGCCTTACAAGCAAAGAAATGTGTTAGGAAGGGCTGCAAGTTATTTGCGGTGAACATCCGAGACATAGAGTCTAATAGAGAACAATGCATAGGAGACTTCCACATTCTTGAATAATTCAAGGACGTGTTTCCCAAGGAAATCCCCAGATTACCTCCGAAAAAATACCTAGACTTTTCCATCAAACTGACCCCAAGATCAGTTCCGGCTTCCAAAGCCCCTTACCGCATGAGTGCACCAAAATTGGTGGAACTCAAATTGCAGTTACAGGAATTAATAGAGAAGGGGTATATCCAACCCAGTGTGTCCCCTTGGGGAGCACCGATTTTGTTCGTAAAGAAGAAGGACAGTACGATGCGGATGTGCATTGATTACCGATAGTTGAACAAAATGACCATAAAGAATCATTACCCACTCCCTAGGATCGATGATTTGTTCAACCAGGTGGGAGGAGCTAAAATATTTTTGAAGATTGACCTACGATCCAGGTACCATCAGGTACGGATCCAAGACAAAGATATTCCAAAGACCACCTTTCATATGAGGTACGGGCACTACGAGTTTTTAGTGATGTCGTTTGGGTTGACCAATGCACCCGCAAACTTTATGTGTATGCTGAACAACATATTCAGTAAATATGTGGATAATTTTGTACTAGTCTTTATTGACAAAATTTTGGTTTATTCCAAGAATAAAGAGGAACACGAAGAACACCTTCGCATAGTACTTTGGGTGTTGAGAGAACACCAGCTCTACGCTAAGTTTAGTAAATGTGATTTTTACCAACCACAAATACAGTACCTAGGTCACATCATATACAAGGCAGGAATAACTGTGGACCCGAAAAAGATTCGAGCTATAAAGGATTGGCCTACCTCGACTAATGTCATTGACATTAGGTCCTTTTTGGGTTTATCCGGGTATTATCGAAAGTTCATTGAGATCTTCTTGAAAATCGCTTGCCCCATGATGACTTTGCAGAAGAAAGCAGACAAGTTCTTATGGGCTGACAAGTGTGAAGAAATTTTTCAAAAGCTTAAACAGCTTTTGATGACCGCACCAGTGCTGCAGATTGCAGATCCTGATGGAGATTTCGTTGTGTGCACAAATGCAAGCAAGGAAGGACTTGGAGGAGTCCTCTTGCAAAATGACCATGCGATCTATTATGAATCATAGAAATTAAAAGAGCATGAGAAGAATTATCCCACGCACAATCTTGAGCTAGCAGCCATTATCCACGCTCTGAAGATGTGGAGGCACTACCTCATGGGAAGGAAGTTCCTTCTAAAGACTGACAATATGATTCTAAAGTATTTATTCGATCAACCCGATATAAATGTGAGGTAAGCCAGATGGTTGGATTTCTTGAGTGAGTATCACTTTGAACTAAAGCATATTAAGGGCAAAGAGAACAAAGTTGTCGATGCTTTGAGTCGACGAACTCATATGATATATGAGGTGACCCTGATTCAAATTGATGCAGATTTGCATGGGAAGATTAGAATGGCCAACAAGGTTGTCCCGTTCTATGTGGAAATCCTTTGAGAAGGTCCAAGAGGACCGGTTGTTTCAACAATAGAAAGAATACAAGGTGAATGAATCCGGACTACTGTGGTTCAAGGATGGATTGTATGTTCCAGTTGGAGGGGACATTCGGCCCAGCATCCTCACAAAATTTCATAAGGAACCCTACTCGGGGCACTCAAGATATCAAAAGATGATATCTGCCATCAAGAGACACTTTTTATGGCCCAAGTTAAAGGCCGACATTGCAATGTTTATTGCGAAATGTTAGGAATGCGATCTAGTTAAAGCTGAGCACCAGCATCCTTCAGGATTGCTACAGCCATTTCCCGTTCCAGAATGGAAGTGGGAGGTTATCAGTATGGATTTTATTACTGGCTTACCAAAAAGAAAGAAGCAAAATGATTCCATCTTCGTAGTCATTGACAAGCTATCAAAGGCAACACACTTTATCCCCATGAAATCAACCTATAAGGCTGTGAACATTGCCGATATCTTCCTGAAAGAGATATTTAGATTGCATGGGATACCCAAAGTGATTATCACAGATCGAGATGTTAAGTTTACAGGAAACTTTTGGAGATATTTATTTTCTATATTAGAGACGCAGCTGAACTTTAGCATTGCTTATCACCTGCAAAAGGACGGGCAGAATGAAAGAGTAAACCAATTTGTGGAAGACATGCTTCGAATGTATGTCATGAACAACCCCACCAAGTGGGAGGATTATCTACACCTTGCAGAGTTTGCATATAACAATGGGTACCAGGCTTCCGCCAAGATGAGTCCTTTCTAGGTACTATATGAACGGAAGTGTAGGACCCCAGTTACTTGGGACAGTCCGGTGGATCGGCTCATGTTAGGGCTTGACCTGTTATTGGACTTGGAATAGTTAGTTACCAAGGTCCGGGGAAACCTTAAAGAAACACAAGATCATCAAAAAAGTTATGCGGATGAGAAAAGGAAAGATAAAGACTATCAAGTAGGTGAGCATGTCTACTTGAAGGTGAAAGAAAAATGGAGCTCGTTGAGCTTGGGTCGGTGTGGTAAGTTAGCACCTAGGTTTTGTGGACCTTTTGAAATTCTGGCCAAGAAAGGACCAGTGGCTTATGAACTAGCATTACCTGTGCACGTAAGAGTTCATAATGTTTTCCATGCATCTTTATTAAAGAAATATGTTTGTCACACTAAGCATGTCATTGATTGGTCATTATTACAGGTGGAACCTGAGGGGGAATTTTCCCCGGAGCCTTTACATATATTGGACAAGAGAGAAGTGCAGCTTCGGAAGTGCACTGTAGTCCAATTGAAAGTGCAATGGAAGCACTTTGAGGTAGGTTAGGCTACCTGGAATAATGAGGCCACCATGAGAAAGGCTTACCCCGCCTTGTTTCATGATATCATTTAGAGTCCCTAGAACACCAAGGACGGTGTTGTACTAAGCGGGGAGGGATGTAATATCCTAAATTTTGGAACTACCATTTAATAGGCATGATCCTATTGACCATGATGATTATATTGATGTTTTATTTTATATTGGGTCAAAGACACCACTACATATGAACATGATGATTTGCTTTGTATATTGGGCGTAAGCCAATTGTTGATGATATATAGGTATATATATGTTTTATGTTGTGTGTGGACCCTGAAGCACATGATTGATGAAATGTTTGTGTTGGGCGTGGACCCTGAAGCACATGAGATGTTTTGTGTTGAGCGAAAGGCTCTGGAGCACATGAGTAATTGCATTTGTGTTTTTCATAAAGCTCTTGAACACATGAAAATATAATTTGGAAATGTTGGGCATCAGCTGTGGAAAATTCCATGTTGGTGTTGAGCATAAGCTCTAGAGCATCGGATCTTTGGCCATTGTATCCCTAGGTGTATCGTACAAGTACATCCTAGCATTTAGTGTTGAGCGAGAGATCTGTAATTGCACTATGTTTGTAACTCCCTATTATAAGCGTTGAGTATGGACTCTGGTAAGTGCTAGGGGTTACTGAAAAGATTAAAATCACCTCCGAGTGAAAACGACTCGAGGAATAATATTGATCTCATCATACTTATTTTTAAGTGATTAAATGAAATTTTGAATTTATGTATTCTCATCAAGTACTGAAGAACTACCACGTTATACGAGGGAAATTCCGAATGCAAAGATGTTTAGAGTTGCCTAGCCTGGTAAACCTGAGCCATCTATCTACTTGACCTTCATAAAGAAGTGTCGTTAAGTCTAAGGGATCATGACACATGATTCCCGAAGACAAGTGTTAACAAGTATTTTAATACTATGTATTTTATACATAGTATGTATAAAGAATTAATTACGATTAATTATATAACTGAATAAAGAAAGAAGTGAAGCATCCACCAATTATTATTTATTATTAAAGGATTAATAAATAGTGAAATATCTATGAAAGACTAACTAGGAACTAGTTAAAAGTTCCTAGGTTAAGAATTGAAAAATACCTCAATAAATTTAAAAGAGTTAAATCAAGAAATCAAGGATTTCTTGATTTAACTGCCCCTTTGGTTGAAAAGTTTTCCTATAAAGAATCAAGGCAAGAAAAGGCTTGGGGGTTCTGATTTTTCATCTAGGAGAATTATTATTCTTCTTGTTTTGCTCTTAAGTGTTACCTTGGAGAACTTTTCCTGCAAGGAAAAGAGGATTGATTCAGAACTGATTACCAGTTAGGAAACCCTACCTTAGGAGCTCTAAGCAACTTGCATGTTGGAGTCCAGCTCAAGGGGATCCGGATTAGAACCAGGAACGGTTCTGGGTCATGGTTGGGAGGAACATGGTGGTTCCCAAGTGATTTGGTCATCAAACAGAGGTCAGATCTGCATTGAATTGTTAATGCTGGTTATTTAAGTGTGCAGGTGCAACCATTGACAAAGCTTCAATTTCAGGTATCAAACCCTTGAAGGCCTATTCTATTTCTTCCCAAAGTTTCATTACTGTTTATCTTAAGTAATGGTTGCAATGAAATTTCTAACACTAATGGTTATGTTTTATGGTTATCAATTTGTTAGGGTTTGTATCTATAACTTACTAATCATAGGCTGGAGAATTTTTATCATATTTTGTTTATGTTCAGGGTTGCATCTCTTATAAATGTTCTTGTATTAACCAGGTTTTGAGCTTAGTATTATGTTTTTACCTTGTTCTCTGTATTTAATACTCTGCTGACATATTCCATTTGTCAGCAGAGGCTTGCCCTAATTCTCAATAAAACTAATTCAATAGAATTTAAGTAAAATATTGGTTATGTTAACTAATACAAGTTTATAATTTAACCTAGATCTACTAAGAACAGAATTCATAATAAACAAGATAACAAATTATTAAAGGCCTTCTAAGGTCTGCTCTCCATAATCATGTAAAAACAAATTAAATATCATAACATTCCATTTTAATAAACATAATCATAATTAGCCAAACAGAGAAGGCATCGTGACCATCCATGTGGTCCATTATCAAACTCTGTATTATTATATAAAATCTACAATCCAAATCGCATCCATTTCCATAACTCAAATGTTTATTTCACAGTCCTATTATTACAGTCATCCATTATAAAACATAAAGGGTTTTTTTTAAAGGTCCCAATTAAATCTATCTACACATAACCAAACATATCATATTAACCATTTAAAACAACTAAAACTCATTTTTCCAACAAGAGGTCATGACATCGAATCCTAAAGATGTCCAGACTCATTACAATAACATTAATAAGACCATAAGCATTTCATATCCAAGCAGTAAGCAATCGCATAACCATTTTATACAGTCCATGCTATATATCTAGTATGTGCAGGCTATGCTTTTAAGCTATGCCACAATCCTTTAATCCAAACAACGCATACATTAACAGCGAGGTCATAAATACCCTAGTTACGACCTCTGCCAAATTCCAATCTAAACACATAGTCACGCTATTTAAAACCAAATCGATATCGTGGGTTGTCATAACCCTAGATGTTACAGCTCGATTCTTTCCAAGTAAACAATTTACAAATAAAATGCCAACTAAAATCTATCGCAGTCATTGGGAGAGGCACATGCCATTCGTGGCATGTCCTGCACCCACACTGAGCCAATATGAAACTAAGGATGCAATACTCTGTTAAAAACACAGACCCATGTATATGTTAACGCAGAGCATGTGGTGGCAATCCAATGGGCTACGACACCATTGCTACAATGGTGCAGAGCATGGAATAAACGCCAAAAGCTCTAGAAGCTTTCCCTACTCAACATACAAACCAAACAAATAGAGTGTTGTGCATACGGCCATAACCCAAAATAATAATTTATACAAAGAGTAAATTTCCATAGGTTGTAAGGCCACGATCGATCACATTAAAGTCCACTTAAAATGCAACATTTAAATAACCATACAAAACCCAAGTTTACACAGTATTAAACGCTGAGTGAAATCGTAGGCATTTCATACCAAATATATTACAGTCTTCATATTATAAAAACCAACTCGTCGTGTATTTACACAGAGAGGCACGAAACCCCTTTAATGGACAGTCAAAGTTTTAAAACGTTAATGGCAAGCTGTGAGCTATGGCATCATTACAAGTAATGGTGCATCCACAGCTCAAACAAATGCCAAACCTCTGATCGAGAGACCATTTACAAACCAGAGCAAGCTACATCATAAACCCTGAAGGCAGAGTATACAAGTGCCACATGAAACCCCAACCCAATAAAGATTTCCAACACAGGAATGTCCAGAACGAAAGGAAGCAAGTGATTGTTGTTAGCAGGATTACCATGGCTGTAAAGGAGAAATCCCAACTCGACAGCATATCCCTATGCAAACCCCGGAGCGCCTTCGCATTCAGCTGCAGACAAACCAACAATGGCATGAGGAGCATGACCATGCCATGAAGGAACCAAATGAAGCAATGCATTTTACACAGAGACGGTTGAGCTTACCTATGAATCGATGGTTCGTCTCCATTCTCCAAACGCGCAGAGGCCACACTACACCACAATGCCAAAACCATATTGCACAAACAACGAATGTCAAGTCCTTTGCCAAGAGTTTTCACCAACCCCGATGGAATTAATGACACCAGCTGGTGGCCATTAACGCCACCATAAACCCCAACCATAATTTTATGGTTCAACGTCATGTCAACCAAGCCATATGTTAAACCCTCTATACTATGGTTTTTCCACCCTTTAAATGTCAGCGCAGGCTCAAGGATAATGACATGGTATGTATACCATAGTCCCAACCTTATGGTATGCGCAACCCTTAATACTATCACATAGTGTTACAATGATTTTCGGTTAGCACTACCATATAGTGTTACAATGTTTTCCCTTAGCATCAAGCTATAGTATTATCACATGCCCTCTATGCTAGATCATATAGGTAGTGTATGCGCTTAAGTCGTAATCTAGGTTGTAGCATTTAGGAATCATGGCAAATGTAGTATGCCATGATGCCCTCGCTAGGAAGAACAAGCGTAAGTTTACAAGCTCGTAACCAAGGTAAACCTGTAAAAATAGAAACAAGAGACGAGTAAGTAACTAAACAAGAGATAGACATTAATAATGATAAGGATAGTAAGATAATTCATAAGCATTTAGTAAATTAACAAATAAATATAATTAGCAAACATAGGGCATACCTGATTCGTAAAACGGATCAGTAACAAAAGTGCAAGAAAGAGAGGGAAGTACAAATAAGAACTGAATTGTGTTAAGTAATCAATAATCCCGATGTTGCAAGAATAACCTGTGAATCAATGAATAAAGTTCCTTCGTTCGAATGAACTAAGTAAGTTTGCATAACGAAGAATAACCTTACCTCTTAGATCACCATGGGAGAACGAGTCCCGCCATTCCATCACTTTGTTCCCATCAATAAAGTTAAGTTAGTTTTTATTCAATAAACAAAGTATACATGTGCAGGAGCAAAACAATGATCTATATAACTCATTAATTCACCGACAGTAATAACCAAAATATATCGACAGTTTAAATAACAGAATTAAGACATAAGAAGTAAACAAACTAATAGTCACGGAATGGATAAGAGATTAACAAGACAGTGGGCAAAATCCGAAGATGTTGAAAGCTTAAAGAGCATCTATGTTTCCGCATGAGTACTAATGATCCCTTTTGGGTAGTTTTCACTAGCCTATAAATTTTTATTTTTATTTTCAATTTTTGGGGACATTACACTGCATTTTCTCTCTGGTTCTTTAATCTCTGCCAAATGTAGAGCCAAACCGATAAAAAAGAACGCAGAGCGAGTTTAAAATAAGATGGACTTGGCGGAGGAAGAAATTAGGCAGAAAAAATACGGAGACAGAATAAAGCCTGAGCATTTTCAAAACTTGTACTTAACCGATCAACTCTCCTTTAACAGAAGTAGAGGTTTTCCAATTTCGAGTTTTTCACTTTGGACATCTGCAAGCAACAGGAGAAAAAGCGATACGTCGTGTAGAACCGCGTATAAGACCGTTGGCATTCCCTTTTTTTGTCCAAATTTTTTAATTGGAAATTGTTGAAATTATATCTATTAATTGTTGAAATTGTACTTATTAATGGGTAAAATTCATATTATTTTAATTTTAGTTTTAAAAAATTATACATTGCTATATTGATAAAACTCCTATATTTATTATTTTAGCATAAAAATATTATAAATGATGAGATTGGTAAAATTCATCACATTTTAATTTTATACTTAATTTCCATTTTTTAATACAAATGAATACCATATACTTAATTTCCATTTTTTAATACAAATGAATACCAGTCTTTCAATTGCATTTTCTCTCCGGTTTTTTAATCTCTGCCAATTTCCAAATGTTGAGGCAGACTGATAATAATAAAAAAGTAGAGCGAGTTTAAAATAAGATGGACTTGGTAAAGGAAGAAATTAGGTGGAAAGAATACGAACAGACATAATAAATCTTGACAGGCCCAACATTTTTGGGTGGCATGCAGGGTACACAGTACGAACTCCAATCGAACTCCATTGTAAATGAACTTCAATTTAAAATTAAACAACCGGGAGCATTTGCCTCTATACCAAATTTAAATTTGAATTCTCAACGCGGGCTTATGGCATTTAGAAGCAGAGAATCATCCTATTGTTAGTTCCTTCGTCTCTGCATGTGCAATCTTCCAATGATCGCAGGCAGGTGCCATATCATTCTTCTTTGCAATACGCTCCTGCAGGCCCACTAAGGGTCTCCTTTCGGTTATGATTTCTATTTTATTTACAGGGTTCAATCAAAGTATGTTTGCTTTCTCGTCTACATTAATACTCAAAATCTATTGTAGAGAGAGGCAAACAACCAAGGAAAGATTTGGCATGTCTTTATTCCTATATATGGGCCAAATCGGTTGGTCGCCAACCTGCACAATGAGATCCTCCAACATATTTTTACATTTTAAAATAAAATATTTGCAAAATAAATTATTATATAACTATTTTTAACATTTTTTATTATATAATTATTTAAATTATTTTTAATATATAACAATTAAAATGTTTTTCTCAACCACTTGTTTTTCCACCATTTTAGTGTTAAAAATATCTAAATTTTACTTTTCCCAGGCTTAGCCATAATGAGCAACCTAAAATATCATAAAAATGTTTCCATATCTCATCATCATAACATAAGAATAAAAAAGTTAATTAGGGTTGGAGGAATAGTTAAGCTTTTATTGTTTTTAGATTAAATTTTAAAATATATAAAAAAAAATCAATCAAAATAACGAAATAGAGTGAAACATTTTCTCTTAAATATAGAAGAATGTGATCATAAATGAACGTGAAACTGGTCTTGTCCAAATGGATGGGCTTGAAATCAATAAATCCAATTTTCGGCTATGAGGTGAACACCTTATTATAATATTGGAGTAAGAAAACCATGATTTCCAATCTCAATCGGTGACCCACCCTCAACTGCTAGTAGTTTCCTTAATCTACAAAGATCTTTGATCTATTATACATGTCTGTGTCACCTGCAAAGCTTGGGAGAACCATTCTACGCAACAACATTGAAACATAGATGGCTTGCATTCTATCATTATATACACTTCATACTTAGAAGATATAAATATTTTTTTTTATCCAAATACATTTTTCATATACTTCAATATTTTTCATTGTAAAATCGTAATCATGAAAGATTAAAGCGTATAATGATAAAATTCCATAGATCAAATGGCAATAAATATTAATAAAAAGAAAAAATAATAATTTAAACAAGTTTTATGAAAAAATCACAAATGATTATGGAAAGAAATTATTATTTGCCACATCATTTCATTAAAACTACTGAAAATAATTTGATTGTATCTTTGGTGCAGAAGTAAAAATTCACATATAAATAGAAAATAGACTGAATAGAGCAAATCGTACCAATATAGATAAGAGATATTACATTGAACCGAACAAGTGCAAGGACTGATTTCCGATTTGCCAAATATATTGTATAACCTATTATATATTGCAAGAACCGATTTCCGATTTGCGAAATATATCGTATAAACTATTATATATTGCAAGAGCTAATGAGAGAGTGTCCGCGGCTAATTGGGTTTTATAAGATATTGGAAATCGGCGACTCTTGCAACAGCTAACCTAATCCAGTCTTTGGACTTCATTAGAGCTCGACACTTCCTATTATTTGAAGGTCCGATTATATTATCCTTCCGCGGTTGCATTAAGGCCGTACCAACAATTGCATAATATTTGTATCCATTTGGTATGTTAATTGGTTTAATAAAATTCAATTCCTAAATACTTCATTTACTTGAGTTATAGTCAAAGTTTTTACAGCTGCTACTTCCTTCTATTACAGCTTTTTTTAATTAATAATTTTGTTTGTTTTCTCTATTCTCGATTTTCGATATTATGGATTTCGAAAATAGGAAACACCACATCTTTTTCGACTGAATGTTTGTTTTCGGATCTCCAATCTCCCTTTAGCAAATCGAAAATCGTACACGTTATATTATTTATTTAATAAAACTTATTACATTATTATCTAGTGTACATTACAAACCTTAAATAGTTTCTGATATATATTAGAGTGTACCAATAAACATTTGTAATATTAACTTCTCCAGCGTCCCCATTTTCGAGTAACATTTGTATATAACATTAAAAAAACGCAAATATTTGTATATAACATTAAAAATAGCAGCGGAAGCATCCAGCCCTTCTAAAGAAGCAAATGAGAAATTATCATTGCTAGAAACGGATCTAGGGGAAGAGAAAGATGATGGCGCCTCCTCCAGCAGTCTGCATGGCGTCCCATTTAAAAATCCAAGAGGGAGAAAGTCAAAAAAGAAGAAAAGAGATGAAGCAACTTATCTGGCTGTTCTTGAAGGCTCCCAAAAAACTCTGAAAGGAATGATTGAAACCAGATCTAAGAAAGGAACGGCCTCGGCCTCTAAAGGGGCCAACCCCATCTCTCATAGTTCTTAATGCGATACATCTCCTGGAACTATAGAGGATTAGGTTCTGCTCTAAAAGAAGAAGCACTGAAAGATCTGGTCAACAATTATAAACCTGAGATTCTACTTGTCCAGGAGACGAAGATGGAGGAAGCAGCTCTCCTCCAGGCTGGAAAAAAGTTTTGGAAAAAAGGCCGAGGGGTCGCCACCAGCTCCAGAGGAGCCTCTGAAGGTGTGGCCACCTTCTGGGATTCAACGCTCTATGATCTTGAAACTGAAGATTGCACCATGCATTGGGTATTCACAAAACTCTCCCATAAAAACTCTGGTAGCAAGGTAAGTCTCTTCAACCTTTATGTACCTGTTTCACTTTCAGAAAAAAAAGATTGTTGGACTTTGTTGGAATCTTATCTCAACCTTCAGCAGCCAGAGAACATTATTGTAGCAGGAGACTTGAATGTAACGCTGGCCGCCAATGAGAAAAAAGGGGGGTCTCCAGTCAGGGATCCTTCGAGGGAATGGATTGAGGATATTATCCTTGATTGGGAGCTCATTGATAATAAACCAAACAAAGGGAATTTCACCTGGTCCAACAAGAGGATCGGACCTGGACACATCGCTGCCCGACTTGACAGATTTCTTGTTCACTCCTCCTTCCTCTCCCTGGGATTGCTAGCCTCATCCAAAATTCTTCCTCACTACATTTCTGATCATCATCCCATCTTGCTAGAGCTGGCACTAGACCAAGACCTTGGCCCTATCCCTTTCCGGTTTAGTCCTCTTTGGATTCAACATGAGGGCTTTATGCAAGTTGTCTCTGAGTCCTGGGGACGTCACATAAGAGGTTCTCCTTCCTTCATCTGGGAAGAAAAAATAAAAAGGCTCAAATACGACTTGAAAGATTGGGCTAAGCTAATCACCTCCCCCATCACTAGAAGGAAAAAAGCCCAATCTGAATTGGAAGCCTATCAAACCATAATGGAAGCCGCCCCAATCTGTGAAAGTGCCCTCCGTAAGGAGGGGGAACTTCAGAAAGCCTACCACTCCGCATGCAGATAAGAGGAGGAATATTGGCGCCAAAAGTCCCGAAACCTATGGCTCTTAAGCGGGGACAAAAACACCAAGTATTTTCATAAGTAAGCCGAAGCTCGAAAGAAATTTAAAGCTGTCACTGAAATAAACCATCAAGGATTTCTGCTGAAGGACTTCGTTGACATAAAGGAAGCCGCTGTTTCCACCTTCAAAGAGTTATTCACTGCCCCGTCAGACACCCAGCTTGATCCTTCTGCTTACCCCTTTGACCTTATCCCGGCCCTTATCTCTCCCGAAGAAAACACCTGTCTAACCTCTCCTGTGACCATGCATGAACTTAAGTCTGCCTTAGAGCTAATGAAGCCTGACAGTGCTCCTGGACCGGACGGGTTCACAGCCCGTTTCTTTACCTGCTGCTGGCCTATTATCAAGAGGGACCTCCTAAAAATGATTCGTTACTCTCAAGAAACCAAGAGGATAGGAGGAAGCACTAACTCCTCGTTCCTTGCCTTAATCCCGAAAGAGAAAGGAGCCAACGCCTTCAACCGCTTCAGGCCGATTTCTCTCTGCAACACCGGATACAAACTCATAACCAAGATTATAGCTATCAGAATTAAAAGAATGCTACCAAGGATCATCCTGGAAAATCAAGGCGGTTTCATCAAAGGAAGGAAAATCCTCGACAATATCATCCTTGTCCAGGAAGCAATCCACTCAAGCTGTCTCCGTAAAGAAAAAGGTATGGTTATCAAACTTGATTTGGCAAATGCATTTGACCGTGTAAGGCATGATTTTCTGTTTGCAGCTATGAGAAAGTTTGGCTTTTCAAGCTCCTTCATAAGCTGGGTCAAAGGCTGTGTGAGTGAGCCTTGGATAGCACCATTGGTCAATGGAAGGTCCACTAGCTTCTTCAAAGCCTCGAGAGGGTTAAGACAGGGCTGCCCGCTGTCCCCTCTTCTCTATGCAATTCAAGCTTCAGTGCTAAGCTTTCAGCTAAATTACTGTCAAGAAATTCACACCCTCCCTAGCCTGAGAATGGCGAACAATGTCCGGGACATAAATCATGCACAATTTGCAGATGATACGCTGCTTTTAGGGGGCGCAAGAGTTCATTCTGCCAACCATTTCAAGCAAGAGCTGGAAGTTTACAAGGAGGTCTCCGGAAGCAAAATAAACTTCCAAAAGAGCAAAATATTCAGCTAGAACTATTCGGTCAGAGAATTAAGGGATATAGCCAGAATGCTCGGAATGGAAGTTGCGATGGATTGGGATGAGTTCACCTATCCGAGCATTCCCATATGTAAAACCAATTTCAAATCAGCAAAGTGGGAGCCCATCCTGGATAAAATAAAGGCAAAAATCCAAAACTGGAGTGCCAATTGGCTAAATCTAGCTAGGAAAACAGTTCTCCTCAAATCGGTCTTGAACAGCATGCCTATCTATCAATCTTCAATCCTGATGGCCCCTGGAGTAGTGATCCGAAAGATAGAAAGCCTGCTCAAGAAATTCATTTGGGAAGGGGGGAAAGGGAACGAAAAAAACTCCACCTAATTAGCTGGGAAAAAATCCAAAAGCCTCGAGAGGAAGGAGGACTTCATGTGCGCAGTCTTACAACCCAAAATCTTGCTCTAGGTGCCAAGCTGCTCTAGCAGATGATCACTAGGAAACAAAGATGGAGTAAAGAAGTACTCTGTAAAAAATATTTTCCTGGTTCTAGGAAGAGGTGTCTAGACTCTGCAACGCCAACAAGAAATGGATCTCCGATCTATAAGTTATGTATCAAATCTCTTCACCTGTTCAGAAGATACCTCTACTGGATTCCTGGGAACGGGAAATCCATCAGAGTCTGGGAGGACTCCATTCTGGGAGAAGCTCCTTTGGGACAGCATAGGGAACTGGATAATATTAAACTCTGGCTTATAGACAAAGGAGCCACCTCTCTTTGGGATATTTCGAAATGGGATAATAACTCTTGGATCGGCTGGGACTTGGGTGATCCCCCTCCGGATTTAAAAACAGAAGCAGACACTCTCTCACAACTTCTCCAAGGCAAATCGCCCCTCAAAGCAGATTCCAGAGACAAAAGAGGATGGGGGCACAGTTCAGGAATTTACACTGCTTCAGAAGGATACAAGCTTATTAAAGCAATCCCCTACGCTGTGCCCAACCCAGCGATCTGGAATTTTCTATGGACAAAAGCCTTCATTCCCAAAATAGATATGTTCTGCTGGACTTTATCCCACAAAAGCATCTTATCAGCAGAAACCTTGAAGAAAAGAGGCCTGGAAGGTCCCAGCCGCTGCCCGCTCTGCAAAAATGATGAGGAAACCATGGATCATATTATGATCGATTGTCAATTCTCCAAAGAAGCATGGAGAGATGCCCTGGTGATCTCTGGTATAATCCTCTCGGGATCAATTCATTCCCTCTTTTCTAATTGGATGAAGCTCTCTCCCTTCTCTCTTTCCAAAAAGCCTTTGCTCCAAGCGGCCTGGAGATGGCTTCCAAAGGCCATCTGCTGGAAAATATGGTTAGAAAGAAACAGCAGAATTTTCAGGGAAATAAATCACCTCCCATCTAAAATAGCAATGAACGCTAAGGCAATTGTAGGGGAAGCACTTGAACACAGTTCCTCTCTGCACGTTGCAGCACCTCTCACGGCAAAAGAATCTCAGTGGCTAGACCAGCTTGTACCAAATCATCAGATCAGAAGCAGGACTTCGCTTCCCAACCTGGCTGAATGGGAAATCAGGATGGACGAGTATGGGTTCATCAAGTGGAAAGCATCATTGACCGAGCTCTGCTTGTTCTTCGATGGGGCCTCCAAAGGCAATCCGGGTGCAGCTGGAGGGGGAGGAGTTTTCGTATCAGCAGAAGGAATAATGGTGAGCAGCTATGCCTGGGGTCTAGGCATTGAATCCAATAACACTGCCGAATTCTGTGCCCTCTGGCAAGGACTGAGAATAGCCAAATCCAAAAGAATCACTATGCTGACAGTATTTGGTGACTCTAGGATGCTCATCCAAGCTCTGATAAATAAGAAACGGCCATCACAAATCAAGCTAGCCTTATTATACCAAAAGATCCAACTGATCCTTAAAAGCTTTCGGTCAATAAGTTTCTATCATGTGTTGCGTGGACTGAACACGCTAGCAGACAGAGAGGCCAATCGAGGAGTCCTCCAGGGCAGAGGAATTTTACATCTGGATGGAAGTGAAACCAGTTGTGACATTCCCTAAAAGGAAATTCCCTTTGTTCTCATTCTGGCATCCCAATTCAAACAGCAGTGTTCCTGGGCTTCAAGTTGATTTAACATCTAACAAGTCTGGGGGAAATTCCCAGCTCAAATCTAACGGATCAAATGGCACTCGTGATCCTCAGACAGGTTGGCCTCTCTATTTAGCCAAGGTCACTCTCTCCTTAACCCATAGCATCTCTGAAGTAGCTCTGGTGGCGGCCTGCTCCGTGCATAAGCGGCTGAGCTTCCACTCTAAGTCCCTCGGCCTAGTCTACCGCTCTCAAGCTTTTCCTTATAATTTAGTGTCGAGATTTGCAGGGTTCTGGCATTTATGAATTCTTCTTCAAAGTCAGGTCCAACGGTTGATGAAAGACTGGACACGATGGAGCATACTCTGGACCGTCTTAATACACAAGCAGACAATCAAGATCAGCGAAACCAAGATTCCAAATCGGCTGGAGAGCAATGTTGGAATCAGCTCAATGACGATGTCAAACAGCTCCGATCAGAGATTTCGGCCTCCTTTGAAAACTTGGAGGAATTTAAAGAAGAGATGCGAACAGATCCCTAAGATATTGCCAATGCACAAGGGGACTTTGGCCAGCGGCTCAGTGATCTGGAGTAAGCGATTAACAAACTCTCTGAGAAGAAATCTGGGTGAAAGTGATCTTCCCTGTAGCACTACGTTCTCCAAAGTCTCACGTCTCGGCAAAGAAGAACCATCTCCTCTCTGCTACAATGAAGCTTCTCTCTTCTTTTGTTATTTTAAGTCTCTCTTTGTTGACTCTGTTTGTATCAACTCTGCTGTAGCCGTTAGTAACTTTTGTCATTTTAAGTCACTCTTTGTTGACTCTGTTTGTGCCAATTCTACTGTAGCCGTTAGTAATGAAGATCAAGCCGTTGGGCAAGAATGGATGATCCCCTCCCGAGGTGCTAAGAATCTTGACAACCATCGTTGTAATGAAAAATGTCAAAGCACTCTGCAGCTTATTTGCAGGCCCTAATTTAATCTAACCCAATGTTATGGTAAACTAAAACATTAAAAAAACAAAAAAATTGCAAATGTTTAAGTAATATTTGTATATAACATTAAAAAACAATAAAAAATGCAAATATTTAAATAATATTTATACCTAGTAATATTTAAGTAATATCAGGAATCCAAAATCGTGAAGCCAGCAAATTATTTTTCTCGGTTTCCAATACCTGAAAATGAGAAATATGAAATAGAAAATCGACAATCTTTAAATAATATTTACATATAATTTAAATTCTAAAACATCTTTATAAAATGAAATGACAAACAACCTATTATTTAAGATCAATTAAATAATTCACTTCCACCATCCACTTAAATCATAATTTGAAACTGGAATTGTCATTTCTAGTTAATAATTTTGTCTTTTCCCTATTCCCGATTTTCCAGATCTCGGAAACCGAAAATACCACATCTTTTTCGACTGAATGTTGGTTTCCCAATCTCCAATCCTGATTTAGCAAATCAAAAATCGTATACATTACATTATTTATTTAATAAAACTCATTACATTATTATCTAGTGTACATTTCAAACCCTAAATCGTTTATGATCCAATATATATTAGAGTGTACCAATAAACAATTGTAATATTAATTTCTCTAGCTTCCCCATTTCCGAGTAACATTTCTATATAATATTAAAAAAATGTATTTAAATAATATTTGTATATAACATTAAAAAAAACAAATGTAAATGTTTAAGTAATATTTGTATATAATATTAAAAAAAAATAGAAAAATGCAAATTTTTAAATAATATTTATACCTAGTAATATTTAGGTAATATCGGGAAGCGGGAAGCTGGAAGCGAGCAAATTATTTTTTTCAGTTTCCAATACCCGAAAATGGGAAATAGGAGATAGAAAATCGGCAATCTTTAAATAATATTTACATATAATTTAAATTCTAAAAAACATCTTTATAAAATGAAATGACAAACAACCTATTATTTAAGATCAATTAAATAATTCACTTCCACCATCCACTTAAATCATAATTTGAAACTGGAATTGTCATTTCTAGTTAATAATTTTGTCTTTTCCCTATTCCCGATTTTCCAGATCTCGGAAACCGAAAATACCACATCTTTTTCGACTGAATGTTGGTTTCCCAATCTCCAATCCTGATTTAGCAAATCAAAAATCGTATACATTACATTATTTATTTAATAAAACTCATTACATTATTATCGCGTGTACATTACAAACCCTAAATAGTTTCCCATCCAATATATATTAAAGTGTACCAATAAGTACTTGTAATATTAGCTTCTCGACTTCCCCGACTTCCCCATTTCGGAGTAACATTTGTATATAACATTAAAAAAATGCAAATATTTAAATAATATTTATATATAACATTAAAAAAACAAAACAAAATGAAAATGTTTAAGTAATATTTGTATATAACATTAAAAAGACAATAGAAAAATGCAAATATTTAAATAATATTTATACCTAGTAATATTTAAGTAATATCGGGAATCGAAAATAGAAAGCGAGCAAATTATTATTCTCACCAGAAAATAGAAAATGGAAAATAGAAAATCGACAATCTTTAAATAATATTTATATATAATTTAAATTATAAAAAATATCTTTATAAAATGAAATGACAAACAACCTATTATTATATATATATATATATATATATATATATACTTAAATAATTTATTTCCACCATCCACTTAAATCACCGGAATTGTTATTTCTAGTTAATAATTTTGTCTGCTTACCTTATTCCCGATTTTCGTTTTTTTGGATCTCGAAAACCGGAAACACCACATCTTTTTCGAGTGAATGTTTGTTTCCCAATCTCCGAACCTGATTCAACAAATCAAAAATCGTACACATTGCATTATTTATTTAATAAAACTCATTACATTATTATCAAGTGTACATTACAAACCCTAAATAGTTTCTGATCCAATATATATTAAAGTGTACCAATAAACATTTGTAATATTAGCTTCTCCAGCTTTTCCATTTCGGAGTAACATTTGTATATAACATTAAAAAAAATGCAAATATTTAAATAATATTTGTATATACATTAAAAAATAAAAGAAAATGCAAATGTTTAAGTAATATTTGTATATAGGGCTGGTGCAAGCTAATGCTGGTCACTTATGACGCGTTCGTTGCAATGGAATTCTGGAAAAACATAAATATGAACGTCAAAAACCAATATTAGAGGTACCTACACAACTTTTTGGAATATGGTGTAAGAATATGAAACGTGGAAAATCGGATTACCTTCTGGAATATATTATTTCTATTTATGGAAACTAAGCATAAATCCCAAAAAACGAGGTTCTTCTAAGGTTGGTATGTTATATTTTTCCCAAAAAATAATGAATATGTTTGCGTTGCTTCACTCGTTTGGTATGCAAATGGTGGAGTTTTGTGAAAAAAATTATATAGAGTTGTAGATAACAATGGTGTCTAGTGCAACGATATTTTTCCATATTTATTTATGTTATATTTTTTATTTTTCAAATTAAGGAAGTCACTAACGCCTTAAAATGACAAGGTCGAGCATTGGTCCACCACATCTTGTTCTTAACATAGTCAATGACCGATATTTTGTTTTCTAGGATGTAGGACTTTGTGTCTTCTTGTGCGGGTTCTTTTCCGTTTTTTAAATATGTGAGGCAATCAAAAGTTATAGCCGAAGAAAATAGCCTACCTTTTGTGTTAGATTGACGTTAGTCCATTTAAAATTAAATAGAAAATAGAAAAAAATAATACATTTAAATAAAAATTATATATTCAGAATCTACAGACTGAGCTACACAAGTGTGTGAATTTTCATTAACAGTGGACAAGCATGGCATATGGAAAATCATGCACGAAATAGCAGAAGTGGTACAAAACAAGTTTTTATGTCATAAGATAGTCCAAACCACTTAGTTGGGCAACCCAAACCTAAAACCAAAGCAGCCAAGTCATCCACCACGTTGGTTGGAAAAAAGGTTCCGCCAAAATTCTAAATTTAAATCACGTGCATGCGTAATTTAAAACATAATGCACACGCACTAGAAGCGCGAGCGCATTCTGTGGGTGCGCATGCACTAAAAGCGCATTCACGTTACTTTGTGCGCGTGCATTAGAGACACGTGCATGCATTTGCTAAGTAAACACTTTGTTTTGATTTTATTTTCAAGCATTTGCAATGGAATGATGATGAGGAGAAGGAGGAGGATGGCCATGATGATCAAATTAGGATGATGACTATGATGATGATGAGGAGGATGATGACAATGATGATGTTGAGGATGATGACTATGAAGATGATGAGGAGGATGATGACTATCATTGATGATGAGGATGATGACTATGACAATGATGATGATGATGATGATGACTTTGATGATGAAGAGGATGAGGATGATGATGTTGCTAACAGTGATGATGATGATGGGGAGGATTATAATGACTATGATGATGAACAATGATGGTGATGATGATGATGATGAGGATGATCACTATGACTATTACTATGATGACACTGATTATATGATGATGATGATGATGATTGCGATGATGAGGATCATGATGTTGATGACGAAGACGATGATGATGAGGAGGATGATGATGACTATGAGGATGAACAATGATGACGATGATGATGGTGATGATTAGCAATGATGATGATGACGATGCTGATGATGATGAGGATGATGACTATGATGATGAGGATTAGGATGAGGGTGATGATGACGATGACAATGATGACAAATAATGATGGTGATGATGATGATGATGATGAGGACGAGGATGATGATGATGATGACGACGATGAGGAACAATGATGATGATGATGATAGGTTTAGTTGAAAATTTGCTTTGATTTTATTTCCAAGAATTTAAAATGGAATGATGATGATGAACAATGATGATGAGGAGGAGGAGGAGGATGACAATGATGATGATGAGGATGATGACTATGAGGAGGAGGAGGAGGAGGATTATGATGATGACGATGATGACGACGATGATAATGATGGTGAAAAATGATGGTGATGATGACGATGATGAGGAGGATGAGGATGATGATGATGATGATGACAAACAATGATGATGATGATGATGATGACTATGATGATGAAGAGGATGAGGATGATGACGATGATGAGAATGATGAGGATGATGATGTTGATGACGAGGAGGAGGAGGAGGAGGAGGATTATAATGACTATGATGATGAAAAATGATGGTGATGATGATGATGATGAGGATGATGATCACAATGACTATTACTATGATGACAGTGATTATGATGATGATGATGATGATTGCGATGATGAGGATGATGATGCTGATGACAAAGATGATGATGATGAGGAGGATGATGATGATTATGAAGATGACTATGAGGATGAATAATGATGGTGATGATGATGGTGATGATGAACAATGATGATGACGGCGATGCTGACGATGATGAGGAACAATGATGATGATGATGATGATGATGATGATTGTGATGATGACGATAAGGATGATTTCAATGACGATGATGAGGATGATGACTATGATGAAGAGGATTAGGATGAGGATGATGATGACGATGACGATGACAATGATCACGAACAATGATGGTGATGATGATGAGGATGAGGACGAGGATGATGATGATGACAACGACGATGAGGAACAATGATGATGATGATGACAACGACGATGAGGAACAATGATGATGATGATGATGATAGGTTTAGTTGAAAATTTGCTTTGATTTTATTTCCAAGCATTTGTAATGGAATGATGATGATGAACAATGATTATGATGAGGAGGAGGAGGATGACAATGATGATGATGAGGATGATTACTATGACAATGATGAGGATGATGATGATGAGGACGACAATGATGATGATGGTGAACAATGATGGTGATGATGACGATGATGATGAGGATGAGGACGATGATGATGATGATGATGAGGATGAGGAAGACAACAATGAACAATGTTGGTGATGATGATGATGATGAGGATGATGATGAGGAGGAGGAGGAGGATGGTGATGGTGATGATGATGATGAGGATGATGACTATGATGATGAGGATGAGGATGAGGATGATGATGATGACGATGACAATGATGATGAACAATGATGGTGATGATGATGATGATGAGGATGACGATGATGATGATGATGATAGGTTTATACTATATTGTAGTGGTGGTGGTGATGATAGGTTTTAGAATATATTGTAAAAATACTCGAAATAATCATGAATACGAAGTCGTTGTTGAAGAACGTTAGTCATTAATTAAAATAAATGTTAGTGAGTAAATGCTCTAAATGTTAGACAAGGGCACGCATGCGTTTAAGTTTGTGTGTGTGTCAATGCGCATGCGCGGTCTTATACACGCGTCCGTGTGCTTAAAGGAGCGTGCACGCACCTGTTAGTAGGTAAAAAAATTAGAGTTCTGAATTCATAGGATTGCTACCTATTTTCACTGGTTTTCTTTTGTTGTTTGCGCATTTTGTGCTCTTCAACTGTGCAATTTGGCTCACAATCCATCACCACTCTTTGATTTATTGGATGGAAGCTCACTCTTCGAATCTAACAAACATATTCAATGGTCCTAGAATTTAGTGAAAAAATTCACCCTACAAGTTTTCATTGGAAGAAGAGATCATTTTGAATAGGTATGGTGAATTGTAAATAATTGTTTTAATTCACAAGTTTTCAGATCATTTCATTGATTTATGTTTTATGATATGCCTACAACAATATCCCTCTCATAGACAACATTTAATTTCACAAAAATAAATCCCAACTTCACATCTAAACAAGTATCATATTCTCCATACAAGATGAAGTATGCCATGTTAACTAATTTACATTTGCACATGAATATATTTTCATTTTACACAATGATGGCATAGATGAAGTTATATCTTGAAACTCTTCAATTTAAAAAAAAAACATTTGAAGTAATCATGGGAGAGGGTCCATATTGAATAGTTCACCAAGTTTTCCATATTCTCTATACAAGATGAAGTATGCAATGTAGACCAATAACCATTTGCACATGAATATATTTCAATTTCCCACAAGGATGGCATAGATGAGGTTCTCTATTGAGACTCTTCAATTTGTATAAAAAACTTGGAAGCAATCATGGGAGAGGGTCCATATTGAAAAGTTCACCAACTTGTCCATGCTCTCCTCTTCATGCTAGATTTATCATAACATGCCTTTGAGCTTGAAAATGATGCCTCTACCTCAATGATTTCTCCTTTTTTCGAGGGATTTGCAACCTCCTCATTTCACTCATCTTCTTTTGACTTCCAATACTTTTTGAACACAAAGGAAGTCAGAATCCTATAGTTGTAATACCTGCAAACTTGACTATCTTTACATGACTCAAATAGAGTATAGAAATGAAAATTTGGTCCAAACATAAAGAGAAACCTTTAATCAACGATTATGTATCAATGACAATAATTAGCATACTAACATATCTGTAATTTAGTTATTTATGTTGGAACGCGTCATGTATCTTGTATAATGGAAATAATACCTTATTTGTTGCTTCTTATGTAGGGGTAGATCTCATAGTTTTGATAAAGAAACTGTTGGATATGGGCAACTCACGTAACAGAGCAAGAAAAACTAGAAGGAATATGCCCATTGAAAAGGAAAATGAGGTAAGAGAAAAGGCCAGGTTGGCAATGGAGAGAGTGAGACATGGTCCAGACATTTCCACTGATACTGCGCTTGATCCTAACAGAGTTGATGACATAACAACCTCTACTTCAGAACCACAGGTGAAGCAGTTGCGTCCAACGGACCCAGCTCAAGTTCCAACATCAACAAAGTCTCCAACCAACAATCCATCAACAAGCCATGTTGAAGCTCTTGAAGACATAGGTGTATTGAGAGACGTTGAGTACGAAGCGTTGGACCTAGGAGCAATGATTAATTTGCAATCTCTTCCATAAGACCACAACCATGTCGAGCGCACTCCCAATATGGATCGACATGTGAATGATTCACGACAACAAAGAAGCCTTGGGATCCATAGCTCATGTCCATATTCCCTACCTCGATTGTCTACTGCAAGAAAAATGACTCCTAGACATATCCATGTGGATGAAAGTTGTATGTCAGGCCTTGAAGGTAAGTTGCCCAAACGCACTATCAATTGGAAATGTAACAAATTAATGAAGGAATATTTTGAATCCAAAGGCGATGCAGGTAAATGTCAATTATTACTATCTTTGTTAAAGTCAAATTGTTTAGTTGTTGTTAAGAGAATTCTAGGCATAAAGATGGTTAGAAGTTCAGATGCTAACAATCATATTGCTAGAAATCTCCAATCTGCTTTTAATGCGATTGGGAAGACGTCCCGTACTAAAGATATTTGTGCGGCTCGTCATGTGTTATCAGAATCAGTTGTAAGCAAGTCCACACGACAACGTCGCCTCCTTTCACACACTTCTCAAATACTTAAATTAAATAGAAAAAACTGTTCAGAAGTGCTCTATTATAAGAGAAAATATGTAGACTCCAGGTGGAAAAGATTGTTGGGCTTTTTTTTGGCAAGTTGCCTCGTCGAGATATTAAGCTAATTGATGTTGTCAAGGAATTAGTACAAACATTCTAGAATGATCATACCAGACCTTCATCTAATCAAAGAGATGTGCTAAAGCTGAGAAAAGGTTCTACTGAACGTGAACCCCACGTCAAACACTTCCTTGACACAACACAGACTGGACTCTATGAGAGATTCAAGACTGAGCACACACAATTGAACCTGGGCCAAAGGTCACTTGAGAAATGTAAACCATGGTACGTTCGTATATGCATTGATCGAAACACATGCTATTGTAGATACCATGTAGAATATGAATATTTTTATGACACGTATAAACATATATTTTGTGATTTGCATACTAACCTTGAGTAGGGCTGCAATGAATTTGTAATACCATCGAATGCATCAAGAGATTTTATCGTCAGCATCATGTGTCCAAGGCATGAAGGACAAAAATACTATGGAAAATCATGTCTATATGAGAATTGTTCCAGGTGCAATGGGTTTTCTCTTTTGAATCGTTGCATTCATGGAAGTGATGAGCATCAATTTGGCAATGTGAGCGTGGAGATGCAGAGCTTCAAGTATGTAACCTATCAATCAGATAGTACGAAGGAAAGTAAAAAGATTGCATTGGTGAAGTCACAGGTGCAAATGATTATTGCATGTTTTTCCTCTTACATGTTCAGTTTCTACATATACATTCTTTGAAAGGTCACATTCTAATATGACCCTGGTTTTCATGGCAACAGGTACAGGTATGTGATTTTTTTATGGAATTCTACAAGAAAACCAAGTAGTATGTTCAACATGTGCACGTAGCGCGATGGAAGGATGAGCAGTATATAAAATGCAGGGACAACTTTCCCATTAGGACCATATTGCCGATTGTGGATTTTGTACAAAACTACACCCTTCAGCCACAAAATGAAATTTAGAGTCAATACTACCATTCCGACCAAGTCAGCATCATGGTACATATTACGTATAGGTATGGCCCTGAGAGCAGCGTTAACAACAGGATAATATAGAAGGAGACAAAATTTTACATAAGTGATGACAGATGCCATGATCTGCATTATGTGCAAAATTGTTTTCGAATTTTCTATGATCAGCTAAAGGAGGGAGATATGCAGCATTGGATATGGTCAGATGGTTGTGCGGGCCAGTTCAAAACTTCCCGAGTCTTCCAATGGATGAGTATGTTACATAAGACTTATAATGTGCCGCATATATGGAACTACTTTGAGACCGGGAATGGAAAAGGTGAGCATGATGGGGCCAGTGCATGCATCAAGACTGCACTACGAAGGGAGGAGATGAGGTTTACCAGAAACCCCCATATCAAAGATGTAGAATCCATAGTTCAATGGTGATCAGTAATAATGTCAAACCAAACTTCAGTGGTAAGAAGGCCAGTAGGGAATTTTTGGCACGTGGTTGACATAGATCGATCACGTTCCTATAGTTGCGGCACAGTACAAGGAACACGTGGATTTCATTCATTTCGAAGCTCAAACAACCCCCTATTTGAAATATGGACGCGAAAACTTGCTTGCTTTTGCAGCCCTTGTAGCAGTGGTGAATGGGATGAATGTGAATGCATGGATTTGGTTGATGATTGGGATCATGTGTCACTTGCAGTAGACCCACGTGTAGTCAGTGAAAAAACCCACTTAGATGAGGGTCAGTCAGCGATTTCGACAGACTACAACCATATCTCAGATCTTGTACAACCAGGACACATATATGTAGTTGTTGCCCCGAAAGACAATGAATGGGGCACAGATTATTGGTTGGCACAATGCATTCGAGGTAAGAAAATCCTGAACGGATCATTGATTGATGATGAAGGAAATGAATTTCCTATTGGCTCGATGGTGGTTGAGGGTGAATATCTTACACTAGATGGGAAATCAAGAAGAACTAGTGGGCATGTATTCGTGGATTACAGACCAGGTTCTGTGGTCTATCACTTCACAAAATTGATTGTTGGCACGAACATCCATCTACAGACAATGTCAATGAAGAACTCAACCAAGGTACATTACTTCTTCCCCCATTTAGATCACGAGATATTGATGGAGGTAATTAGCAACAGAGAGGATCCAGCTGGCTATATTGAATGAGATTGGGTAATTGCGCTTACACTCCATTTGGATGCCATTTCCATGAGTGATTGAAATTGACAACTACGATTAAAAGACAAGACGATCATGATAACTTACTTCGCTTTCTATGTGAACTCTGCAAAATCCTTTCCCTTTCCATCTATATCGTTGTCATGTCTGAATATATAGCATGTATAATTACTTATTACCAAGTATGATCTGTTTTATGCACCATCTTGGTAATAAGTATTTATACATGCTATATATTCAGACATGACATCGATATAGATGGAAAGGGAAAGGATTTTGCAAAGTTCACATAGAAATCGAAGTAAGTTATCATGATCGTCTTGTCTTTTTAATAGTAGCTGTCAATTACAACCACTCATGGTCGTCTTGTCTTTTAATAGATTTTGACGTGTTAGCTTGCATAAGCACACAATTCTCTACATTTGACTATGCAAGAATACAAATAAGCCACTAAAGCTATTCAAGAATACAAATTTTCGTCATTTTCATTCTCAATTGCTTCTATTCTTTTTAATTAGAGATTGAATTAATTGAATATAAATTTCAAGTAAAAAAGTTTGATGCATGTATCTTCAATAGACACCCTTCACTGGTTTAATATTTCACCCATGTTTCTCTTACCTTTGCTACAGGAGTTTAAACATCATTTCCTTCACAGGTTTGCTAACTCCGCACTTTATATTGTTCTCTACATGGCCTGCCTAGTAAACCACTATCTTTGCAACTTTCTCTCCAATTTGTGTTGCATCGGGCTACTATTCAAAAAATAATTGCTCTAATATTGTGAAATGGTATTTGACTTGTGCATTATTCTTTCATCTCTAAATTTGAATTGCTATTCTAGTAAGTTTTTATCCTTCTTCTATTTGATTCAATAGTTAGAATTTAATAAGAAAGCAGAAGGTATAACACAGAGCAAGGTCAAAGAGTTGTTCATGTTTCAGAGATACAGTTTCTATAACATTTATTCTATCCTTTTTTGGAGAAATATAGTTCATGCCCAATATTTTTTGTGTTGGACCCAAATCCTTCATTGAAAATTGACTTCCCAAGACCTTCTTCAACCTTTTAATAATGTTCTTGCCATGCCCAACAATTAGCATGTCATCCCAGACCGAGAGTGACCAAGTGTCCCTAAACGACATTTTCATGCGACTTGCAGCTCAACATAACTCGACAACCGAAGGTCAGATCAATGAGCCGTTGACTTTGTTGTTCTCTTGGCATGCCATTACCTCTAGAGGACCCTCCCCACCATGTTTGCATGGCCCAGTGACTCCACGTTGCATCAGTTTTGTAAACTAGGGTTTTTCTTAGTTTTCTTCAATGCAACTCTCACACTGGTGGGTCAACTCTGAAAAACCCTCCTCCATTCCAGTATTGGTGGTGTTCCCATGTCGGCATTTTCCATACACACCTGTCAGATCCAATGGCATGCAATCTTGCTGCTCCATTTGGCTTTTCACTCCCGGACCGAGAGTGACCAAGTGTCCCTGAACGACATTTTCATGTGACTTGCAACTTGACATAACTTGGAAACTGTAGGTCAGATCGATGAGCCGTCAAATCCGTTGGTCTCTTGGCATGCCATTACCTCTAGTGGGCCCTCTCCGCTACATTTTCATTGGCCAGTGACTCAACGTTGCATCGGTTTCGTAAACTCGGGTTTTGCTAAGTTTCCTTCAATGCAACTCTCGCACTGGTGGGTCAACTCTAAAAAACCCTCCTCCATTCCAATATTGGTGGTGTTCCCATGTCAAAATTGTCCATACACACCTTTCAGAGCCAATGGTATGAAATCTTACTGCTCCATTTGGTTTTTTGCTCCTAGACCGAGAGTGACCAAGTGTCCCTGAACGACATTTTCATGCAACTTGCAACTTGACATAACTCGGCAACTGTAGGTCGAATCCACAAGACGTTGACTCCATTGGTCTCCTGGCATGCCATTAACTCTAGTGGGACCTCTCCATCGCGTTTTCATGGTCCAGTGACTCCATTGTGCATCGGTATTGTAAACTAGGATTTTGCTCAGTTTCCTTCAATGCAACTCTTGCACTGGTGGGTCAAATCTGAAAAAACCTCCTTTGTGCCAATCTTAGTGGTGTTCCCATGTCGGCATTGGCCATACATACCTGTCAGAGCCAACAACATGCAATCTTGCTGCTCCATTTGGTTTTTCTCTCTCGGACCGAAAGTGACCAACTGTCCCTGAACGACATTTTCATGCGACTTGCAACTTGACATAACTGGAAAACTATAGGTCGGATCGATGAGCCGTTGACTTCGTTGGTATCATGGCATGCCATTACCTCTAGTGGGATGTCTCCACCACGTTTTCATGTCCCACTGACTCCATTGTGCATTGATTTCATAAACTAGGGTTTCGCTCAGCTTCCTTCAATGCAACTCTTGCACTAGTGGGTCAACTCTGAAAAAATCTCCTCCGTGCTAGTCTTGGTGGTGTTCCCATGTTGGCATTGGCCATACACACCTGTCAGAGCCAATGACATGCAATATTGCTGCTCCGTTTGGTTTTTCGCTCCCGGACCAAGAGTGACCAAGTGTCCCTAAACGACATTTTCATGCGACTTGCAACTCGACATAACTCGGCAACCGGAGGTCGGATCGACAAGCTGTTGACTCCGTTGGTATCCTGGCATGCCATTACCTCTAGCGGACCCTCTCCACCACATTTGCATGGCCCAGTGACTCCACTGTGCATCAGTTTCATAAACTAGGGTTTTGCTCAGTAGATTTATTGATGTTGTAATTTGTTGTAATAAGAGGTTCTAGATATGTTATATGCTTGGAAAGAGTGCCCTAAAGGGATGTATCTTCATGGTGTTAATGTACAATTGGACTAGGGTTTTTTTGGGGGTTTCCTTGTGATATTAGGATGAAGATAAGTGAAATATTGGACCATAGTGACCACCTTCACACACATGTTGAGGAGAACAAATGAGCATAGTAACCACCTTGGCACACATATTGAGGATAAGAATTGCAACATTGTAACCACCTCTGACACATATGTTGAGGAGAATTGGGAACAAGAAGATGTGGTACACAACTTGAGGAGGAATGCATTACATGATGAAAATTGGATATGCATAAGGAAACTAGGGTTTATATATGTAAGTAAACCTTGGAGAAGGAGATATAATACTAGAGGAATTTATGGTTGTCTTGCAGAATCTATAGCTCTTTTTGTCAAGGAAAAGGAGGTAGAATTAGGGTTCTGACCCTGTAGAAGATACAAAGAAAAGAGCTAATGTCTTTGGTGATATTGCAGTCTTGTTCTTGTGTGATACATGGAGGTTAGGGAAAGACCATGGAAAACTTAACTTGATAATTCTCGAGCTTCTTTTGATTCCTTGCTTAGAAGAAGATTTTTTAAAGTTTAGTTGATTCCTAAACTGGTGCTAGACTTGTATGAAATGCCATGTGCTTCTATGATGAAAGATGATTAGGGTTTATAAACCCCGACGAGGAAAACAATTATAGTGTGGAGACTTGCATGAACTACAATCTCGTTGAGACTTGCATACTAGGGTTTCATGAACTACAATCGCATGCTATAACTAGGGTTGAGAAGTTATGAGATGAAACACATGTACATGTACAAATTCAAAACCAACTAGGGTTTTATGAACTACAATTGCATGCTATAACTATTGTCGAGAAGTTATGATATGGAACTAGGGTTTTGTGACCTCTTTAAAAGCTATGAGATGGAAGTAGAAACACGTGTACATGTACAAATCCAAAACCAACTAGGCTTTCATGAACTACAAATTGCGTGCTATAACTAGGGTTGAGAAGTTATTATATGGAAATATGGATTTATGAGCTCTTTACAAGTTATGAGATGGAAAAGAGAAACACACCTACGGTTTCATGAACTACCATTGCATGCTAGGGTTTCATGAACTACAATCTCGTTGAGACTTTCATACTAGGTTTTCATGAACTACAATTGCATACTAGGGTTTCATGAACTACAATTGCATGCTATAGTTTCATGAACTACAAATTGCATGCTATAACTAGGGTTGAAAAGTTATGAGATGGAAGTAGAGTTTTATGACCTCTTTACAAGTTATGAGATGGAAAAGAGAAACACACCTATGGTTTCATGAACTACCATTGCATGCTAGGGTTTTATGAACTACAATCTCACTGAGACTTTCATACTAGGGTTTCATGAACTACAATTTCATACCAGGGTTTCATGAACTACAATTGCATGCTATAGTTTCATGATCTACAATTGCACGCTATAACTAGGGTTGAGAAGTTATGAGATGGAAGTAGGGTTTTATGACCTCTTTACAAATTATGTGATGGAACTAAAATGGTATTGTATGTTGTATGTTAGTATGGTATGGTATGGTATGTTAGTACATGGTATGATGTTAGTATCATAGGGTATTGTAGGGTATGTACTATGATGTTAATATTGTATGGTATGGTATGGTATGCTAGTATGGTATGGTATGTTAGAATGGTATGATGTTAGTATGTTATGGTATGTTATGTCATGGTATGTTATATTAATTGGTAGGGTTTCGTGAACTCTTTGCAGGTTATGAGATGGAAGTAGAAACACATGTACATGTACACATCCTAAACCAACTAGGGTTTCATGAACTACAATTGCATGTTATAACTTGGGTTGAAAATGGCCCTCCCCCTCATGTTTTCATGGCCCAATGTGTCTAGATATCACTAAGAAATCACATGTTGCGACATTATATTATTGATGGACTAGAATATAATCCAACAACCTGCATAATAAAAGTAGGGTTCACATATTGAGACATGGAACTACAAACTAGGGTTTTATGAACTCTTTAGGTTTGAAGATCAAATTAGACTTGTTAGTATCATTTAAGTAGAAACCAAATGGCCATATAGCTCTAGGATACACTTACAAATTGAAAACCGACTAGGGTTTCATGAACTACAAATTGCATATTATAACTAGGGTTCACAAGTTATGAGATGGAACTAGGGTTTTATGACCTCTTTAGATTGGTTAGTATCATTTAAGTAAAAAACAAAAGGCCCTATACCTAGGATATGCACATACATGAAATAATTTTATTGGGATTAATATGAACTACTTACTATTTCATATGTTCACAAATGCAAATACCAATGTGTGCAAATGCTAGGAAAAATAGTCAAATTATCAAATTGTTACAATTGAATTAAACCCTAGGTTATGAATTGAATTTCTTTGTTATCCTAAACCCTAGCTAACACTATTGTAATTGATGAATAGTTACATGCTAGACTTGCCTGAAATGCTAACCCTAGCTAGACTTGCCTAAAATTCCATGTGCTTCTATGATGAAAGATGATTAGGGTTTATAAACCCTAACGAGGAAAACAATTATAGTGTGGAGATTTGAATTTTAGCTTATATTATCTTTATGATTGAGTAGATTCTAGCATTGGTTATGCATGCTAATTTGAGATAATTTTGGGTTGAATTTGTTAAGTAAACTTTAATGGTGTTTATTTTGTTAAATATCGTAAGTGCAGACCTTTGGATAGGTCATCATGCACTTGTGTAGGCCATCAAGATGATGACTAAGGAAAATCCTCTAAAATAAAAGGAACTTGCTAGCCAAAATGACCCTTCAAACCATGATTGTACACCCAAAGAGAACATGTTGCCACCAAAGGAAGGATCAATAGGGATGACAAGATAGGAAGTGAGTGGGTAAGATAGGAAGGCAGGCAAGTGACCTTAGGCTATGATAGGTGGGTAAGAAGGCTATTAGGGATGCCCTAAACAGGATATTACCTGTAAGGGTTTACTCATTGATTATAAATCCCAAGTTGTGCATGCTAACCTTTAAACTTCAGTTAGGGTTAGGGTTTCCTCGTGGATTCTAAACCCTAGGTTATGCATGCTAACCCTTAAATCGTTAAAATTGCAACAAGTACAATAGATCGTTAAAATTGCAAGTGCTCAATAGATCGTTATAGAAGACACATATTCATGAACTTGTTTCATTTTTTATTTGTCAAGGAAGAACAATTTTTATGGGATGTTAGCATTATGGGATGTTTTAATTTCAATTATGCATGTGGTTGAAGCATGTTAGTGGTGTTGATGGGACGTTATCAACATATCATACAAAGTCAACCTCTCTTGCAACCGACATAAAAGTCTTTCCAGCCAAGCATTTAGCATTATGACAGTCCTATATTTCACTTTTTAGCTAACCAGGACATAGGTACAATCTTTTTACGTAAACATTAGTGATAAACAATTTTATAAGTGACAAGTTTCCAAGCCAATGGGACTGTTAAACCAAATCAAATTTCCATTCAAGTAAAATGTCTTATGACAGTCCAAGATGTAATTTCCAGTCAAGTAGGAATGATTGAAGAAGTATATTCACTTGGATTTTGATGACACAATGACTTGCAAGCAATTCAAGGATTTTTCTAGTATTTTGCCAAGTTATGGATGTTTATATACCACTGACAAATTTGTTTAAGTATGGCGGGGAATGATTGTTTATATACAGTCCCTTTAGGGTGTCTTTGTGTCATTTTAAATTGGGTTATGGACAAATTTGAGGTGAGGCGTTAGTGAGTGGGTAAGATAGGAAGGCAAAGAAGTGACCTTAGGATATGATAGGTGGGTAAGAAGGCTATTAGGGCTGCCATAAATAGGATATTACAGTGAATATGTTAGGGAAGCTTAGGATGAGTTAGTGGTGTTCTAGGGCTGTCCAAAATAGATATTACAGTAAGAGATATAGGGAGAGTCGTGGGGGTCTAAGTAGTGTGGAAATGAAAGGAATAAGCCTTGATTTAGAGAGAGGGAAAGGTAGGAGTCTAGGGAAAGGGTTTTAGCAATGGTCAGGATAGAATAGAATGGTTTAGGTTTGTCTTATGGCTGCCTAATAGGTAGTATTACAGTCTAGTTTGATAGATAGTCCTAGGGTTAGTCAAGGATAGAAAATGGAGTAGAAGGCCAAAGGTTAGAATTACTATGTAAATACCAAAGGTAGACAAGTTCTTTCTATTGCAATTTGGACAATGAATAAGACTGTATTTTTATGCATTTGTGTATTTTTTTGTTAACTAACCTACAATGTTAATTTTTTTATGAATTTTTTTATGAAATTACGAACTTTATTGCTTCGTCAACTATAAGTATTGCAAGAGCATCAATTGTAAAATACTACTGTAAAGAAGTACAAAATGATATATTAATATACAAAAATATCCAATCATATACAAAATATGGCAACTCGTGCCCTATACAAAATATGGCAACTCATGCCAAAATGCCACATCATGGCTAGTGTACATAGGAGGCTCTCTCAATCCTCCTTCCCACCCTCAGAGCTCCCAGGTCCAACTCCAAAATCAATCTTCCTCTTCTTCGAGCTAAATGAAGCTCGATTCTCCCGGCTACTTCTACCACCTCCCCTTGGGATCTGAAATGACAGCAACCAAATGTCAACTCGTACATGCAATTATACAAGTATAAAACACAATTTAAATATCAAAATTACGTTTTCAAATTTTAAATATATCACCTGAGATGAGACCGTAAGTGGTGAGCGGGCTACCCTCCTCCGTGGTCTAAGTCTCTTAGTAATGCCACCCTGCAACATTTAAACAATAAGATAACTCATATAATTTACTGTTATGTTAATTTTCTTTAATATTGAACGATATTTTCATAAACTAATCAATCTCACCGTGAACACAACAGGCTGGTCCTGGGGGCTGGCAGGTGGAGCAATCGACTGCTCCTCAGGGGTGGCAAGTGGAGCAATGAGTTGTAGAACCTATTATGATGCTAGGGTGGATGGAATAGAAAAGGATGTAGCCACATCGATGTTGGCTACCACACTAGGGGGCACGGTGGGAGAGCGCGTGGATTGGAGTGGGCGAAGTGGTGATATACAACGATAAAGTCCAACTGGCTATAGAATGGAACGTGCCACCCTCAAAGAGGAAACGAAGGTGGTGGGGGAATATGGAGGAGGGGGATGAGGTCTGGGATGGCATGGAGGGATGGGTGAGTGTGGATGGATGGTGTAATGTGGTCAGAGGGGGGAGGGTGGAAACATGAGAAACTGCAAGGGAGGAGGTGGATGGGTGGGGCGGGGGGGAGCGAAGCTGGATGGAAGTGTGGTGGTGGGTGGGAGGCAAGGGATGGATGGAACGGGGTGGAGAGGGATGTAGGGAAAGGGACATGTATGCCAGGGGCTACACCTGGCATATATGGTGGGGAAAAGGCAGTCGATGGAGAGATAGTGACACCGACGTGCCTATGTGGTGGGACCTGCATACATATCCATGTCATCGTATATTAGTACATAAAAAATATAACTATATGAATCTAAGCCATCAAAACTAAAATTAAATTTATACTTTATTACAAGATACTTGCTCACGAGGGGATCTGTTGATCCCTGGTGGGGATGGTTGGTTACTCAATCCTGCGGACACCTGTTCATTTGCACAAAAATATTTAGATTCAATTAGTAAATATTAACTAAATATGGGCCAACAATTTTTATAAATATGCGATGATTGACATCCAATTACTACTAACATTAAATTTAATTACTGAAAGAAAACTACCTATGTGTATAGTGCCACGATGTCCTCTGCAGTTGCCATGGCTCCATCTAGGTTGAAGGAATCAACGTCTTCCCACCTGTGTGTTGGAAACTCGGCACTGAATAACTATACATTAAAAAAAATCAAGTAATCAACATCTGATTCTAAGTTAAATTTATTAGAAATTATGACATTAAATAAAACAATGACTAACCTGGTGTAGGTATCCCTCTATGTCATGCTCCTGCGTGGGAACTTGGCATGGATTCCCACAATGAGAACAACGATGTGGCACTCATCTCATCGAGCTAGATGGATCCACCTAGATACCACCTGTATCTGCTCTCCCTCGCCCACCACCAGTAGACCGTGCAGAAGTGTGTCTCTCGGGGGGGTCCTGCTCGCTCTGCGAGGACATAGCCACAAATTCGGTATGCCTGAGAAGGTCTCGTGTGGCACGTCTGACGAACTCATGGATCTCATCTAGCTTGATACCTAACCCAAGGGGTTGAGGAGGCGGGTTTGGCTCTCGCCTAGGTGTAGCAGGTCCTCTGAGTGGGTTTCGGTGGGCGTGAGGTCGATCTTGGGTTGAGCCAAAACCGACGCCCTAGAACTCAGTGATGTCGAAGTAGTTCACATGGAACCCTAACACAAACTTAGCCCATAGTTTCCTGAGAAAATACTGTGGGACCTCGACATTGTTGCATGGAGGCTTGTCGAATACCATGAACCATCTCTTCCTCCAGTTTTCTCTCCATGGCTGGTAATTACACCATTCCATGCAAACTCGCATCTTCCTCACATTTGGAGGTTGTCATGTTGTAGGATCTGTAAATTTGCTCCACAATTGGGCTTTTGTGATATTCAGGTTTTTAATATCCTCTTTGGATATACCAGTGCTATAATGCTCTCTCATTTGATCCCTATATTTGCTCAAACTTGTTATCTCTCTATAGGCAATGTTGATAGATTCTATAATGTTTTGTATTGATGTGGCGAGGGAAACCCGAGAGGGTTCCCTTGTGTTCTTCAATTCATCACTCAAAATTCTTAATTGGTTTAAATCCCCGTGTAATTCATCTTCAGGGTTTTCTTCTTTGTTTAATTTGGGCTTTTCTTCGTTTAATTCGGGGTTTGGGTCCTCTGTTTGGTTTGTTTCATTCATTTCTTCGGATGGTTCATTGGTATTGGTCATTGTTGTTAGGTAATTTGTACCTGCAGTATCAAATTTTGCCCATTTCAATTGATTTTCAATTTCTTTTTAATTTTGTATTTTATTTTAAAAACAATAAAAACAATGAAAAAAAAATTGCATTCCTACTCTATTTACCTTACTCCAACGTCGTTTTAGGCGATTTGCATAAGTTGGTTGGGATTCTTGGGGGTCGAATTCGTCTCCTTGGGGTCATTGGCTCCTCCTTGCGTGCTCGCGGGTTGCAAAAACAATATGCACTATTTTTTTTAATACACAGGGACGCGCACATGTCCATGTTTGCTATCGCACTCAACACGCGTTTGTGTCCAAATGCGCGTGTGCGCTCTTATTGCTTACGCTCACAATTCGGCGTGGAGGTTCGTCAGTTCGAAGTGGAAGCACGTGCGCACATCTACTAGGTGTGCGCGTTGTTGATTTAGTCCGCTTGCGTGCTCCCATTGCATCATAATTAGGTAGCAGCTTCGTGCGGCGCCCTATAACATTAAAAAAACAATAGAAAAATGCAAATATTTAAATAATATTTATACCTAGTAATATTTAAGTAATATCTAGAATCAGAAATGGGGAAGCGAGCAAATTATTTTTCTGAGTTTTCAATACCCGAAAATGGAAAATAAGAAATAGAAAATCCACAATCTTTTTAAATAATATTTACATATAATTTAAATTCTCAAAAACATCTTTATAAAATGAAATGACAAACAACCTATTATTTTATATATATATATATATTAAATAATTTACATCCACTACCCACTTAAATCATAGTTTGAAACCAAAATTATCATTTCTAGTTAATAATTTTATGTGCTTTCCCTATTCTCGATTTTCGAATTTCCGGACGGAAACCGGAAACACCATATATTTTTCGATTTAGCAAATCCACATTACATTATTTATTTAATAAAAATGCCTACATTGTTATCTAATATACATTATAAACTCCAAATAGTTTCTGATCCAATATATATTAGAGTGTACCAATAAAAATTTGTAATATTAGGTTTTTGAACTTCTCGATTTCCGAGTAACATTTGTATATAACATTAAAAAAAACAAAAGAAAATGCAAATGTTTAAGTAATATTTCTATATAAAGTTTAAAAAAAATAGAAAAATGCAAATATGTAAGTAATATTTATACCTAGTAATATTTAAGTAATATCGGAAAACGAAACAACCGTGAAAAAACCAACGATATTTTGCTTGCCATAATAAAAAATTGGCGTGAAAACCTGTGTAAACGGCCTGAACAAAATAGCCGTGAAAAAAACAACGAGTTCTGAATTTGACAATTCTTTATTTTGTTTGCCAAAAAAAAAAAATGTATATGTGAGTTTTGAATTTGGTACTTGCTGCAATAGCTTGCATTTTTTTTCTCGTTCTTTAATCTTTGCCAACTTTAATCTCTGCCAAATGTAGAGGCACACCCATAAAAAAGAATTGCATTTTCTCTCCGGTTTTTTAATCTTTGCCAAATGTAGAGGCACGCCGATAAGTAGAGCGAGTTTAAAATAAGATCGACTTGGCGAACGAAGAAATTAGGCAGAAAGAATCCGAACAGACAGAATAAAGCCTCAGCATTTTCAGAACTTGTACTTAACCCATCAACTCCATGCCGTTTTCTTTGGTCCCTGCCGGATCACGGGATATAATAACAGAAAATTTTAACCATTAAACTCGCCAATAATCAGGCGACACATGTCGAGATGTTAATGGTCATGGAGACGAGGAATCATTTGAGATAGCTTCTCTCATTGAGAAAATGCCTAAGACTTAATTATATTATTTTTTATATATTATAATTAAATAAACAATATTATTTCTATTAATACTTTGTAAATATGTCTATGCTCTCATATACTTTGTTTTTCTCTATAGTATATGCTTAAGTCTAAATTAGACAATGTACTTAAATTTACAACTTATTTAAACACATTAATTAATTTAGTGTGGTTGTTGTTAATAAAATATATAACCTAATAAAAATATAATAAGAAATAAATTAACCTAAATTTATCTTATCATAGCGATCTTTTAAGTTTCCAAAAGTTCATGTTTTATGAAACGCATTCTGAGTACATGGTTAGCACGTACAGTTTGAGTGGGAAAAAAATCATTGAATAAATGACCAACATTGCAATACCCAATACACCAATTCATATCTTTCAATCTCCAATAGAGTAGCCACAGCTGGTCTGTTTGGTAGGTGACAGATCCATTTCTCCTTCCAAAATTTAATGGTGAAGTTAAAATTAATCAATGAGAATTCCCTCCAAACCTGAATGGAGGTGTCAGCGTGGGCCATCTACGGCAAAGAATCTAATTTGTGGAGGACGCATGAACAGCAAGGAAATCATGTGAAATGAAATCCTGAATAGTGTGATAATGTAGTGTAATTAAGTGGATTTCTGTATCCACTTGTAATTCAATAATCTTCAAACCAATTAATTATTTGAGGAGGAGATTCCCATCATCTTCTTCCAACCTGCATAGATTGCAGATACAGAGAAACACCATTCTCATATTCTGTACTTCAAGTTTGAAAGTATCAGGTGCTCCAGTCTCTGCAAGAAGGATTTGAATATATACACAACTAACAACAAAGTATATATACACAGCACAGTATGGAGTGGAGCAGCAAGAGAGTATTCAGACTGAGAGCGCCCATTGGCCTCAATTGGACTCGTCGTTATAAGGCTGGCTATGAACTCCTTGACAGCAGAGCAGATGGGTATGACGAGAAGAGAAAACCCAACAGGAGGACTGCTCCAACTACGCTCAGATTGGGTCACCGTAGAAAGATGAAGGGATTATTCATAGCTGGGATCTGCAGGAGGTTTCGTGTTCGAATCGTGAGAGCGCGCAGTTACAGTTGGGGATTGTTGTGGAAGAAACTCAAGGCTTTCTACCTTCGCCTTCTTACTGAAGTCATGGAGACAGCCCCCATAATGGAGATGCTCATTCATTCCACCCCTCACATCTATCCGCATTCTTTCTAACAAACAAGAGCCCTATTTAATTTAGTTCATTCAGTTGTACTTGTAATAGATAGATTTTCTGGTTTTAGCAGTCACATTTGGAAGAAGGTAAACGCCACAAATCTTCTTCTGATTATATAGCAGAAATCTTGTTCTGTCACGTTTGATGATATGTAAAGATATGTTGAAAATTTTAATTATCTTGAGAATTGAGTGGTTGCAATGTTTCAGCCTTGTTCAATCACTTCAATGTAAATGTATTGCATATTCCAACTTCTCATTGCTTTTTGAGGTTTTTTTTCTTTTGAGGAAGAACAGAATTTTGGGAAATGCAGATTTTATGAGAAAGATTAGAGCATTTTTTTCAAGGAAATTTAGATTTTTGTTACATTAACAATTAGATAACAGATAGTTAAGTAAGTAGTTGACACATAAATAATGGATGATTACAACTATTTATAAAAAATAAATAACCCAACTTATGAATAACGGTTCCATATTTTATTTACAAACCACAAATTAAATGTCTGTATTAATATAATTCTTCATTCATATTCATAATTTCATTCAGAAATACCTCTATATATAAAATTGGGTATCGAAATTTTGCAATAATTTTAACTCTAAGTAGCTTCCACAGAACAGATTCAAACTTATGCAGTAACTGTTTTGTCCCTTTCAAACTTTAATATCAGCCATTTAAGAATTTTTTTCTGGGTTTTGAAGGCCACTGTTTTGTTATTATTTTTTAATGAAAGAAAAGTAAAATGGCCGAAAAACACAGGCGATTATAGAAAGTTCAGAGAGATCCATAAAACTGCTGAAACCGTTCCTAGAAACTACTTTCAAATGGCGAGTGCAAATGATGCCTAACATTGAACCACGATCCAGTGACATTATGCATTCTCTCACTTTTCCATAACTTCTACCAATAAAATTTCAGTTTAATTTTTCTTATTTACTAATTTTTAAGCTCTTCAATATTTTAGGCATCTTTTGATTTTGATGGTACTGTGAGTCTTTACTTATTTTATTTTTAACTTAATAATGGGACATTTGTATAATGTGAAAAGGCTTTGTTGGTGGGATAATTATTAATAACTGAAATAATTATTTGTTTAAAAAATAAAATAATAATAATTCATAAATTATAAATGAATCATATTATTTAAAGACTTATAAAAATATTTTTTTTTTAATTATGAATATTTTATTTTTAATGTTTCATTCTTTATCATTTGAAAGATATTCAAAATAATGGTAAATAATTATAAAAAAACCAAAAACCAAGACCAAAAAATTGTCACATGTGATTGTATCTTCAACTCATATCTAAGAGGATTGAACTTAATAGCCTTTCTAAAATGACTTATATCTTAACCAAATCAACTAACCAAATTTAACATAAAATTCAATTTTTTTTTTCTTTTGCAATATAATATATTCATACAAAAATTATAAACTAATTGTGATAATAATAAAAAAATTAAAAAAAAATCCCTATTGATAAAACAATAGATAAAATTAGGATATTAATTATTCCAAAGTTCAAGATAAGGAGTGGCTTATGCTTTTTGTTTGAGCCACTAGCGTACAACGGGTTTTCTATAAGTTTCCAATGATGTATTGAACAAATAAAAAAATTGGTACAAATGCATCTGCTCGAGCAGCAAAAGTTTTTTAAACAATTTCATGATTGAATTCAAGGGACGAGGACTTTCAATAAAAGCTGTCATAGCAACCGTGACTTTTAAAATACATCCAATGATTTTCAATGAGAGCAAATTACTACATTTTTAATGTCTTTTTATTAATTATGAACAAAGACTTTTGAAGGTGAGTTTTTTAACAAATTCGAACCTGAACACTTGTCTTAATAAATCTGAACATAGACTTTTGAAGGTGAGTTTTTTAGAATATTTGAACATGGACCGAATGAAAAATGTGTTCCATTCAGGTTTTTTTTGCTATTAATAAGTGAATTAGCTTGTTAATGACGTGGGATCCCGTACGGTGGGGGAAGGTGGTTTTCACCCAGCCCACCAGGGATCAAATCCCACCGAGACATGGCCCGCTGTGATAAGGCTCGAAGGTAGACGCCCCCTGGGATAGACTACCGCCCCTGGACGGGATTGGAGTCCGGGACGCCTCGGCCCTTGCTGAGTCACAAGTTTCTAGTATATCTGGCTTGCGGGCTGTTGGATATCCCTGGGGTTTATAGTGGCAGCCGGCGGCTTTGAACCTGGGCCTCGCCCAGGTAATCCCGACGAGTAACCGATTTCCCTAACCTAAAAAAAAAAAAAGTGAATTAGCTTTGTTTTAGTTTGACATGTGTTTTTCCTTATGTTATTATTCTTGAGTATGGACTTTTTACTTTAGTAAAATATTTATCATTTCTAGTTGGGAAGCTACTATTAACAATAATTCTAATAATTCTTTTTAGTTAGTAAGCTAGTTTTATGTGAACCTAGTAGAGTCCTATACTCGGAGGTGTCGGATGGAGCACACTATGGTGCTCGCTTTGCATGAGTGGTGGACACTGCCATGGCGGCTTTCTCCATAAGTTGCCCATTGCCTTTGGCTGGTCTGGGACCCCTCTCCGGGTTTTTTTTGTCTGGTTCTCTGGTCTGCGCCTTGGTTTATGCCACTCCCTTTCTCTGTCATTCAAGTGCTCCTGTGATTTTTGGGTTCCTCTTGGGTTCTGCTATCCCACAGTAGGTGGCTTCTTGGAGTCCCTCCCCTTCCCAGGGGAACTACTACCAACCAAGATAAAAAGTGGGAAGGACATCGATTCTTTCAGTCGCTTCTGTGTATTGGATTTTTGTTATTTTTGGTTTATCAACCCTGCATGGGTTTCTACGTTGCGTGCGCTCATGATTTCCTTTTGCCCGTCAGCTTGAGTAGGGTTGACTTCTGATAATTCTTCGGTTTCTCCCAGAAAACTAGGGCTTGGTCCTTTCTCTCCGATTTATTGTTGGTTTCTCATGCCCCGGTACTTTTTACTATCCACCTCTTACTGTTTCCTGTCAGACCGATGGTTTTTATGTTTCTTTTTTTTGGACCTTCCTTTCTGTCTGGTGGGTTTTTCCCTAATCTGGGGTTTTGACTTTGGAAGGCTTGCTGGGTACTATATTCGGGTTTCTCAGCGGTATCTGGCTTGGAGTGATACCGGCTCATGGTTTTCAGGGTTTCTTAGGGTTTTCTGTATGTACCTTTCCCATCGATTGGAGGTTTTCGGTGGTCTGCCTCTATGGGCACGCTTCGGGTTGACTTTGTAGGCTCTCCTCATGGATGACATAGGGGCCTCTTCTCACTTCCGTCGTAAGAGACATGCAAAAAATATTAAAACCCATGATGGACGGTTTCTCTACGTCCTTGTCCATGATATTTACATGGACCGTGTGTCCTCCCTGTGCTCACGATCTCTGGTAGGGATATTAGAATACTATCGACTGGGAAAGAAAGCCTAGATCAATTGGGCTTCTAAAACTTGGAAGCCGCTTTTGACTTATATACCAACCATCAGTCTCCTTTCAAACGACTGGATTGTCTTCGTCTTCTTGGAAGCTAAACATGCTGCACTCATTCTTGAAAGGATTTGGCGGATCGGTTCGGGGTCTCTGGTTCTGGGGAACTAGCATTCTCACTTTGACCCTTTTAGGGAATGGGTGACGAAGCGTCACCTCTGGGTTTTGATGCCATCTCTACCCTTTCCCCTTTGGAATTTGAATATTATTGAGGGAATTGCTAATACGATAGGCAGATTCGTGGCTGTTGATGAGGACTTCCACCTCTCCTTTGATAAAAGGATGGCTCGGGTTTTGGTTGAGCTAGACGTCTCCCTTGGTTTACCAGCCGAGGTGGAGATACTCTGTAAGGAACGTCTTCTGGTGCAGAAACTGGATTATCTCCATGTGCCATTCCGCTGCAGTAGATGCCACGACACTGGACATCTCCGGAGAAGCTGCCCCTCACTCATGAATCTACAATCCTATTCCATCCTAGAAGGTACAACTGTGACCAGAGCACCATATGAATCCTTTCCTCTGGAGCATTCAAATAAAGGTATTTATTCACAATCTCTCTCTCTCTTTGAAGATGTTTCTGATTCTATGCTTGCATTAGATGTATTGGAAAAGGCTCCTGCTGCTACTGGCACTCCTGACTTGGCCTTGGTGGAGACCCCTTCTTTGGTATCCTCTATTGAACCCTCCTTCGTTGGCTCTCTGGCACCTTCACACAATTCACCTTCTCATGCCACTCTGAACCCAACCCCCTCCCCTACTATGCCTCCATTCACTTCACTTGTGGATTTTCCTCCACTCCCATCTACCACCTCTTCTTCCCCTCATCCCCCCTCTCCTCCCAGTCCTATTTCCTCCCCCTCCTTCTCTGATCCTTCTCTCCATAAGTCGTTGTCAATTTTCTCAGCAACTACCCCCTCCTCCCCTTCTACACTCCACCTTAACTCCATTTGTTTTGAGAATGTGACTGTTAGGAAAAAAAAGAAGGAAAAGAAGGGTTAGTCTGGGGATCTCTCCACAGCCTCACCTCCTTATATCCCCCTCTTGGTTCGCATTAAAGATGTTGGAAGAGGGTTAACACCTCAGGGACTTAGAGCATCACCTCCTCTCCCTGTTGTTCCTTAATGTTGATCCTTTCACTTAATGTCAGAGGTCTGGGACGTAAGACCAAACAATGCATCCTCCGTTCACTTTTCCTTTCGATTCGTCCGAACATGATACTCCTATAGGAGACTATGTGCAGCACCTATCCTGCTCTTCATGCTTTCTCTAATCTCTTACCCAGCTGGGAATTATGTGCCATTAGTGCATCTGGCCTCTCGAGTGGGTTATTAACAGCCTGGAACCCTCATAGTGTTAGATGTCGTGCTTTTGAGACATTTGTCGGTATCCTTGTAAAGGCCAACTTTCGTGGTATGAATACCTCCTTAGACATTCTCAACTGCTATGGCCCTTACCGGGATAGGGATATTTTCTAGGAGAAGGTAGACATGGGGGGACTTCTTAATTCACCAAACCTGATTTTGGGTGGGGACCTTAACTTAACCATGAGAGCTTCTGAGACTTGGGGGAAGTGGGCTATCTTAGACCCACTTACTTCACATTTCAAACTCCTTTTTGATTCTGTGGGACTTGTAGATATTGCTCCTCCCAGTGCTGGTCCCACCTAGAGGAATGGCAGGGTAGGTGATGAAGGGATTAGCAAAAGATTAGATCGCTTCTTAATAGCCTCTTCTTTGATCCCCTCCCTCATGGTTCACCGTGTGTGGACTCACCATACTGATATTTCTGATCACTACCCTATCTGCTTTGAATGGAATAAATCATTGGGGTCTTGTAATTACCCATTTAAATTCAAAAGATCTTGGCTTAAGGACCAGGATTTCATCTCCTGTGTCTCTAAGAGATGGCCTAGTCTGACTCCTCCTTCTTCTGGTTCTGATTTGGATCTCCTTACCCACAAACTCCGATCCCTTAAGAAGGATATAAAGGACTGGATCAAGGAAAAAGGATCTATTTTGGAGTCTGAGTCTCACAGGTTGGATAAGGATATCAATACCCTACTCTCTTGCTCCTCCTTTGGTATTCTCTCTCATGAGGAACAATTGTCCCTGTCCCTGCTCAGAACAAAAAAGAAGAAGCTGTTGGAACACTTCCTTCTGACTTGGCAGCTTAAAAGTCGTGCTAAGTGGGCACTGTATGGTGATTCAAACACCAAGTATTTTCATGCACTAGCATCTGTAAGAAGGAATCAAAATTCTATTTGGTCTCTTATAGATGATGAGGGACACAGCATTGAGGATGAGACTGCTCTTAAGGAATTCGGACAAAGTCATTTTGCTAATATTTTCAGTGATGACAATCAAACCTGCTTGTTGGAATAGCTTAAGGTTGTCTTACTTTACCCCAATATGATCTCTCATGAGGATGCACCTTGTCTCATACAACCTGTCACACTATCTAAAGTAGAAAGTGCCTTACACTCTTTCAAAAAAGATAGGAGCCCTGGTCCTGATGGCTGGCCTGTCAAATTTTATCTACACTTCTTTGACTTTTTGGGTGATGAATTACTGTCTGCAGTGGATTGTGCTAGGGTTATGGGCTGTATTCCTCCCTCTTTGAACTCTAACTTCCTTGCATTGATCTCTAAAAAGGAGAATCCTTTAACCTTCGTAGATTTTAGGCCTATCTCCTTGTGCAATATGTTATACAAATTGATTTCGAAGGTTATTACTGTGAGGCTTAAGCCTTTCTTGGACACCCATATATCCAAAGAACAATATGGTTTTCTAAAAAATCTCGAGATTGTTGAATCTATCGGCATAGTTTAGGAGACTCTCCACACTATGAAAACCAAGAATTCTTGTGCTCTCATCCTCAAATTGGACTTGGTGAAGGCCTTTGATCGCGTAAACTGGTCCTTCATACGTCTCATTCTGATCCAAGTTGGGGTACCTCTCCTGGCTGTAAAATGGATAATGGGATGCCTTACTTCAGCTAATTTTGCAGTCCTTATCAATGGTACTCCCTCGAAGTTCTTTGTTTCCTCTAGAGGTATCAGACAGGGCTGACCCTTATCCACCTTTCTATTCATACTTGTTATTGAAGGGCTCAGCCTCTTGATTGTTGATGCAAGGGATCATGGTCTCATTAAAGGTATTAATATCTCTTCTACTCTTGCCCTTACACATCTCCTCTTTGTGGATGATGTGATCCTGCTGGGCACTGGCACCTTATTTGAGTGGATGGCTTTCGATTTTATTTTAAGTACTTTCTGTAAGGCTTTGGGGATGTGCATTAGTTTGGACAAATCATGCTTTCTCTACAACAATGTGGATGTTGATATCCGCACTGACATTGCTCGGGTACTGCCCTATAAAATGGAGCCTATCACCTCTGGTTTTAAGTATCTTGGCTATTATCTCAAGCCTCTGGGGCATAAGGTTAGTGACTGGAATTGGTTGATTCAGAAATTTGAAAACATAATCTTTCATTGGGCACATAAGCTTCTCTCACTTGGTGGTCGTCTGATCCTCGTACAAGCTGTGTTGTCTAGTATCCTGGTCTATTGGTTGGGCCTTGCTCCCATTCCTATTTCTGTATTAAATAAACTCAGAAGTTTAACATTTGCTTTTGTATGGGGTTCTATAGGCAAAAAACACAGGTATCATCTGTCCAATTGGAAGCACCTCTCCTGGCCGAAAGAGAATGGGGGATGGGGCATTAAGAATTTGTATTGGTTCAGCATTGCACTAAGATTAAATTTTTTTTGGATGGTTCTACAGAATGATGGTTTATGGCATCAAGTTCTTATCAGCAAATACTTGAAGAAGCTCTTGGTAGTGGCTTGGCTCAGAGGTAAAAATTTCAACTTTTGTGGAGTATTAGTTATTTGGAAGGGGTTCCTGCTAACCCTCCCTTGGCTTGGTAGAAGCCTTGCCTGGAAAGTGGGAAATGGTAAAGATGTTCTTATAGGCATTGATCCTATCATTGGTGCATCCAACACGCACTCACTGCCTACAAGGTTTCGAGAGTTCTTAGAGGATCTGGATATTACTACTCTCTCTCAGGCATGTAATACCCTTCCGAGATTACACCATTATTGGTACACGGCCGAGGATCTCTGCATTTTTGGGGATTGGAAACTTGCTTGGGACACCTTCACGAGAAGTCTGGAATTTGGTGGTATCCGCCTCAATTCACTGTCTGATTCTCTGATTTGGGCATATAACAAGTTCGACGGCTCTGTATCTGCTAAAATGGTATATGATAGCATTGTTCTTTCGTCATCACCTCCAGTTGGTAGCAGATTACTTACTCTTATTTGGTCTGGCACTCTGGCCAGGAAAATTAGTTGTTTTATTTGGTTGGCTTTGATGAACAAGTTACTTACATGGGATAATCTCCAGAAGAGAGGCTAGACTGGGCCTGGTATCTATGCACTTTGCAGCAAGGATGAAGATAGTGTTCAACATCTATTCTTTCATTTCTTTGTTTGGAATAATATACTCTCTATCCTGAGTGAACAGCACCATATCACACCTTCCTTCCAGTCTGATAATCTCTGCTCGTTTCTGGAAAAATGGACTGTCAGCTTTTCAAAGCACTCAGCTTACTGCTATCTCCCCTTTTACACCATGTGGGCTATCTGGAAAGCAAGAAACATCTTTATTTTTGAAGGGAAAAGAGTGCCTGCCATAAGCTTAGTCCAACAAATTGCATACTCCTCGCAGATATATTGTCCTCCTGTAATTAAGGAAAAAAAATATAGAGCCTTGGGTCCGGGCCCTGTACTTGTCTATCCCTGTGGATTTTTTGATGGGGCATCTGCAAAAAATATTGGAGGTGTTGGCTTTTGTTTGTTCTTGAACAAGTCACATTCCTTCGAGTTTGCATTGGGGGCGGGATATTGCACCAACACTAAAGAAGAACTGATTGGGCTTTGGGCCTTTCTGCATACAACCCAAATGATGGGGATTCCCACACTCAAGATATTTGGTGACTCTACAGTCATTATAAATTGGGAAAAGGGTACTACCACCCTTTCTCCACCCGAACTCCATCACTGGTGTAGGGACACTAGAAATCTCTGCTCTTGCTTTCTAGAGCTGTCTTTCTACCATATCTATTGTGAATACAATAAGCTAGCAGACCACCTTTCTAAAACAACTCTTTCATTGGCTCTGGGATCTGGTAATTACTCTGAATTTTTTGAAGGTATTTTGGCCTCACATGATAGTTTCAAGCTCATTTGAGCCCGGTGCTGGAGCATGTTCTCCTTTTTTTTATTGCACCCTTGTTGATTGTTTTGGAGTGGGCTCTTTTAGACTGCAGCTCTGCACTCTTTTGTTCACGGTAGATATGGTCTAGAGTGACAGTTTTTACTGATGGGAACTCTGTATTTTTTGGATATGCACTTGACCTCCCCCCATACAGCTCTGTTGAGTTGTGACTCGTTCTTGGAGTATAAGAAGTATGGTACTTTTTGATCCACCTTCTTGACTGTAACCCATATTTTGGGATGGCACATCGGATGCCCTTTGATTCTTTAATGAATATCAAGGACATGCTTTTTGCTTTCTGGAAAAAAGCTAGTTTTATGTGAATCTAAACATAATTAATGAATGGATATGTGATTGGTTAGTTAATTTATGTAAAACACATTATGTCATTATATTTTTTTATGTAAAATTTGAGTATTTATAGTTAAATTAAAAGTTTCTTGCCTCTAAAAGAACTAAAGTGAAACATGCTAACTATAAGTGAAAAGAGGTAAAAGGACCCTCTCATGAAGATATTTGTTGCCCACATGTTGTAAATCTGATTTTCCACGTCACATTACCAATAAGAAAAGTGTGAGCCTCCCAATGTCCATAGAATAAGAGGAAGGCCAAGCAATAGAGACAGGTTGTAGGGAGTGCATGGAATGTAGCATGAGTGTATTGATCGTATCTTTCCCTCACTTTTCATTCAATTATAAAACCATAATTGAGGCATTGGCTCGATCATCAAAGTGGTAAGTTTCACTCCATCCATTTTTCTAAGGGGTGATAGTACTTGAGTATGGTACTCTTAACCTATTTTAAATAAGGTAGCTCCATAAGTGAAACATGATGAGAGGATCACACATTTATTTGATTTATATCCAATATGCCCATTTTTTTTTGTTTAGAAGGAAGGATGACTAGATGTAAGAGGAAACTATGCATTTAAACTTAAGGAAACAAATCACATTTTTAATATAAATAACAAAGAGAAAAAGGGACATATATTCAATAAGATGAAATAGCCATTGGTCCTTTCAATGTTGCTTGCTAAACCACTAACTAATGTTTATGGCACACCCAAACTAGAATGCCATGTAGGAACAATTGAGATTTGATTTTGATATTCCAATGCCGTTCTTACAAAATCATTTATCTTAATTGCACTTGACTTTAGCAATTGCTTGAAGTCATTTGGAGATCCCTTAACACCCTTTTGAACAACAACCATACAATTATAGTTGATTTATTTACATAAATATTAGTAGAAATATAAAAATTAAAATGATTGTGGCTAGTATAGGGCATGAACATAGAAACATAATTTCGGATAATAGACAAATATGTTGAATTACTCAATCTCACAGTGAGAATCCTTAGGTTGCATTTTGGGACAATATGCACCATGCTGATAGTGAATGTTTCAAACCCTTTCACCTAAACTTCAACATCATAACAAATATTCAATGTCAAGATGATGAAGCTTAGGTGGAAAGGTTCAAACAATTAACTATAAACATGGCACATGTCATATATAAGATATCATCATAAAAACCGAACTAAAAGAGTATGCTATTTCATAAACTACAATTCAACCTTTTGTTAAGGCACTCTAGTACCATACAAATCAATATTATATATTTCCTGCTAATTAAGTGTTCCAAAATGGATCAATATATAATTTGTCATCTATTTTGGTGCTTAATGGGTGGAGAGATTGGATGAATAGGCTTGTATGACCCATTTTAGGGGGAGGTCTCACTTTGTAGATTTGGGGACTTGAACCTTCCAAGGCCTATTTGAGGGTCTAAACGATAATTTTTGGGGTCAAAATTTCATTGAGTATATAGTGCCTCTTGACGCTATTCTACACTTCAAGACCTTTCCAATGGTCCAAGAATTGCCTCAAATAGAGTCAGTATGAATAAGTTATGTTTTCCATAAGTTGACATATCTCGTTGACTGCCATGGTATCAAGTGGATTCCATGTCATCTCTCATTTCTCACACATGTAGAGCTAGTCACGTGTGGATTTTCAAGAACATTCTAGAAGGTGCAAAACCCTATCTCTAATCATGAATTTAGGGATTCAAAAACCCTAAAAATAACTCTAGATGACTATTGGGCTATGTTAAATACAATGTCGTTAGGAAAAGAAGGGGTTCCATTCTTTTGATGTTATCGTATTGTTCCATAGTTGAGCAACATAACACGGGTGGATATTAGAGGATAACAAAGGAAGGAGGAGATCCAGTGGTATCCATTCTGGGGCATAATCATAGGTAATTCCATATAGAGTACAACTTTCATTATATTTGCATTATATATAAAAGAGCAAGATAGTCCTCATTTTCGACTGGGCTTTTCCCCATGGTAGGTTTTTGAAGGATAAATTGTGTGTTTATTATGTGAATTGTGTATTTCTTTGCTCTAGTTATTGTTGGAATATTATAAAACCACTCATAAAATAATTAATCATTATTTGATTAATTTCCTACCCACTAGCTTAGATAGTTGGCATCCACTTGCACCTTAAAGTCAACACTTGCCATCTATGCCCCAAGAATGATTTATTTCTGATTCTAGGTTGATCTTGAGCACTTTATGGACATCCAGAATTGGTAACTGTGCTTTACTACAAATTCTTCTTTATTATGCTTTATCCAGCTTTTTTGTGGATAAGGTAAAGCCAGTTAACTAGGAAACTGGCAGCTTTTGTTTCCAACCCATCCTGCATTATTTTCTCTCCATATTCCAGGATTAGCGAGTCTTTCCTTCACTCATCATCACTCACCCATGCTATTTCTAATTCTTGAGGTCCTTGATATATTAGGAAAGTTATTTAGCCAACTATGGGGTTTATCATAATTAGTAAGCCTGCTTTATGAGCTAGCTTGAGTTGTCTTCTAGCAACTCAATTTTCCTTTATAAGTATGTATTACCTATGTAATAATATCAATGATCATTTATTGATCATTCATTAATGTGTGTTCATTAATTCTTTATGCTAATTCTCTGCAATTCTTTGTGAGGTTTATTATGTGCCTAGATCCTTAGATTGTTTATGAAATTCCTTACGCCATCAAGGATTTAGAATTTATACATGGCATCAAAGCTTTGAAAGTTCAATAATTAATCCTCCTTTTCAGATTTGCAGGTACAACTTCAAATGGATTCAAGAGTATCAATTCCTCTTCTTGCTCCATTCACAAGCTATTCAGAGTGGAAATTGAAGATGATTTCATCTCTAAAGAGACAAGGTCTATATCATATATCTATTGGATATGGTGAAGAGTCTTATGAAGAGCCAAGTGACTGATTGAATGACTGTGATAGAGCATTTGGATTATATATATGGCTATTTCTCTAAGCATGCGCTACCTTATTTATTCTGTTGAATACCCAAAGGATCTTTGGGCATCAATGGATAGAGTTTTGGGAAAGCACAATGAGGATCCTTCTATTTATGTGGAGAGCACCTCTAGATCCTTAATGACTTCTCTCTCTCAAGATGTCTTGGCCTCTACAGTCTCTGGTGAAGTTGATCATGATGAATAATTTTATCATATAGTTCATGTTGCTACTACTCTCCTTGATTCGAATGCTTCCTCTTTCAATCAAGAAGCAAATATTGAAGAGCCATCTTTTTCCGTGTCTATTGAAGTTGAAGATTTGATTCATCTTCTTATGATGTTTTTGATGAAAAAGAAGTGACTAATGGAGTTGGTATTGCTATTGATGATTCACTCACACATTCAATGTTCTCTATGTCTTCTATCATGGATTTTGAGATCCATATGGCAGACCTCTCACACTTTGTGCATGCCTCTCTCCTTGATGGTGCACAACCTAGTGACTTCCACAATTTTTGCTTAGCCAAGTCAAGTCCTTTTAGTGTATTGGAACTTACCATACTTGATCCCATGTGCTTCAACAACTCCTCCTTTGTTCTTGGCATTAATCCTCAGAGCCTCCTTGAATATTTTGAACATCACTATCTTTCCTCCTTACATACTTCTACCACAGGGGATTCTTTACCAGTATATTCCCATGAGTCTATTGATGTGCTTATATATGATCTCTTGGATTCTTTGGAAGCTAGATCAACCCATGGAGCCCATGCATTCACACTCTTTGATCCTATGCCTTCTCTATGTTCCTACATGATCACTTGCACACATCCTCTCCGTGTAAATGAAGATGGAGACATTATATATTCGATTGGACAATTATTTCACCTATCTAGAGTTGATTCCATCTCTACTGGTTCGAATTTTAAGTCATTTCATCATCTCAGAGCTGATTATAAATATCAAGATCCTTCATTATCGCTTTCACATCATTGGATCTCAGTTGTTCTACATGGTCCCAGTATCCATCTTGCAGTTGTTTATGTTTTTTATCCAGGTGAATAGATTTATCTTCTTCCCAAGAAGAAGATTCCCCCGGACATTAGCATTTAGTTTGGAGCAGCAACAACACCAGCAGCTCAACATTTGTGGTATTTATTTTCATGTCCTTTCTTGAGGGAGTATTTTCCCCTTGTGGTTTTTCCTCTTTCCTCATTTCTTTGGACAAGATAAATTGTAAAAGGGTGACCATAGCCTTGTTGTTGGGCCCTATATGCATATATATTTCTGATTAGTTCAGAGATATCATCATAAAGTCAGACTTAAAGGGGGGTGTTGGAATATCATAAATTCACTGATAAAATAATTAATCAATATTTGATAAAATTCCTACCCACTAGCTTAGATAGTTGGCATCCACTTGCACCTTAAAGTCAACACTTGCCATTTATACCCCAGGAATGATTTATTTATGATTCTGGGTTGATCTTGACCACTTTATGGACATCCATAATTGGTAACTACGCTTTACTGCAGATTCTGCTTTATTCTGCTTTATCCAACTTTTCTATGGATAAGGTAAAGCTAGTTAAGTAACAAACCGAGAGTGTTTGTTTCCCACCCATCCTCCATTATTTTCTCTCCATATTCCAGGATTAGCAAGTCTTTCCTTCACTCATCATCACTCACTCATGCTACTGCTAATTCGTGAGGTCATTGATAGATTATGAAAGTGCTTTAGCCAATTATGGGGTTTATCATAATTAGTAAGCTTGCTTTATGAGCTAGCTTGAGTTGTAATTAGTAAGCCTTCTTTATGAGCTAGCTTGAGTTGTCTTCTAGCAACTCTATTTTTTCTTAATAAGGATGTATTCCCTATGTAATAATATCAATTATCATTTATTGATAATTCATTAATGTGTGTTCATTAATTCTTCTTTTTCTCTCCTTATGCTAATTCTTTGCAAGTCTTTGTGAGGTTAATTGTGTGCCTAGATCCTTAGCTTGTTTATGAAATTTCTTATGTCATTAAGGCTTTAGAATTTTTACACTCATTTGTTTTTTAGTTCCAGTTATTTAGCATTAAATAAAAATAAGCTAATAAAAAAAACTACCTTTTAAGATCCATTATGATGAATTGTTCCAAAAAAAATCCACAACAATTTACAATCATGAAGATAAATTGAATATACTACATAAATTGATTTTAATCATAATCATACTCACTAATACATCATTCTGACAAACTAACTACACTATATGAAACCTTCATAAACTAAAGAAAAACCAAATATATTTTAAATATTTAAATGTACTTAAACAAGTTTAACTCGTGCTTGTATCTGTCATATATCTATGTCACATATCATTGGAAAAATTAAGAAAACAAAATCCGAATATTTATTTGAATACCCTTTCAAGGGCCGTGACAAAACCATCTCATAAATAATTGTTAAAGTTGGCATAAAAAAAATTTAAAACATGTTGACAACTTCCAACAAATGGAATAACACAATAATAAACCAACCAATTAAGTAATATGTTGAAGGGACACATAGAGACGAATTTATAAAATAAATTATACATATGCTACACATTCCCATATGAAGATTCCCATAGTTGCCTTTCAACTTAAAAGAAAAGGGTGGTTGGAAATGGGTGTAAGTAATTTTCCATAAAAAATAAAAAGAAAAGGGTGGGTGGAAATGGGTGTAAGTAATTTTCCATAAAAAATAAAAAGAAAAGGGTGGTTGGAAATGGGTGTAAGTAATTTTCCATAAAAAATAAAAATTGAAAATTGATAGAGTAGTTGGAAGTTGGTGTAAGTAATTTTCTATAAAAGTTTATAGAGTAAAGTTCATAGAGTAGTTGGAAATAGGTGTAAATAATTTTTAATAGAAATTTATAAAGTAGTTCGAAATGGGTGTTAGTAATTTTTTATAAAACTTTATAGATTTTGTTTTGGTTATTTTTATTTTTTTGTTTAAAAGAAGTAGTAATATTATTTTTATTGAAAAATATAAATCTAAAATTTAATAAGATTTAGTTTTTTTCTCAAAACTATAATATCATTTTGTTAAAAAATATAAAATTAAATTTTAGTTCAGTAAACTATATAGACTAGTTCAAATGGTTAAATACTGTATATTGTGAACACAATAATATTTTCATTAAATGTATGTATTCTATATTTATACGATTTCAACTCAAATAAATATTATTCTCATAATAAATAGATTTCACATAAAATCATTACATTAAAGTTATAATATTTAAATAAAAAACATATTACTCAAACAATATAATTAATTTCTAAAATGTTTCATTATATTATTTTTTTCTATTTATTTTAAACTTTATACAATATATAATTCTAACTTATTATAATGAAAATAAATTTTATATCGTTAAAAAATTATAATATATTAAAAAAAAACTAAGCAGACAAGGAAAGTGACTCACCCTCACTTTTCATGAACAAAAGAGATTTAATAAGGTAATCATAACTACGACCTTATGGATATAAAATATTATATAAAAAAGTTTCTAAACATTAACAATAAATATTATAACTGGTTTTAAAAAAATTATTATAATTTGTTTAATATTAATAACTTATTTTAAGTGTTGTATTGTTGTTTTTAAACCTATTATATTATATATAAATGAATAATCGAATATAATATCAAGAATCAATAATAAGGCCTTTTTTTTTCAAAGGAAAAAAATACCAGTCTTTGTTATTCAATGAATCAAAAGACATCTTTTACATCTCAGCAGGAAGACTGCTAAATCCCAAAGCCAACGCTACAAATATAAGTGGCATATACTGCATGAAGACTGCCAAGCAGATACATAGCTGCAGAAAAATACATCATATACATAACTGCATGAGGACTGCATGTTCCCATATACAACATCAACAACAAAAAATGACAGACAGAGCAGCAGATACAAAAAAAGTCTGATCATAGCAGACTTTTCTCATCATCCCTGATATAAACAGGTCAAAAATACTAAGTAATATCGAAGATGAACTTCAAACATTCAATATCAGAGCAAAACATGCTGGAAGGAAGAACTCTACATATAACAGAAATAGAAATCATCCATCATCCATAACCATGCTGAAGAAAGAAATATTCAGCTACTCTAAAATAGATAAAGATTGCCTTGGTTCACAATCAATCCATCCATATATTCTGAAAAATCAACAACTCCCATATCCAGATTCAAGCCTTTTTTAGAGAGTGCATCTGCCAGCGTATTATGCTCACGATATGTATGTTTAAAGATCACCGGCGGGGCCTTTTGAAGCATAAGTCTAATGTCGTCACACCAGTGCATCAGAGATGGCACATCAAGTGCAGTAGATCTGTTAAGCCATGAGATAATAACCAAAGAATCCCCATATATCAGCTGCATAGGGAGACCCATCAAAAGGCTGACTCTTAGAATAGCCCATCCAGCCAATAATTCTACTCTAGTATTTGAGCTTCTTCCACAACCCATTGAAAAGCTATAGAAATGAGAATCATTTATATAAATTACAAAACCTGATCCGCCAATAGACTCCGCAGCAGCTCCATCGAAAAAACCACAAGGAAAACATTTCATTGGTTTATGTCCTATATAGCGAACTTTGTGGTTTTTCAGAGGCACAGGAAAAGTATTAATCATGCCTTCAATTCTGGCAATCAAGACAGAGAGGGATGGTTTCTTATTTTCAAATAAGCAAAGATTACGGAAGAGCCAGATACCCCATAATATAAACATAGGCAAGTAATAGTAAGGGGTAGAACTCATAGTACAAGAGAACCAACGGTCCAAGTAAGAATGAACAGAGCTGAAAATAGGGAAAGAGCAGCTGAATTTTTCTTCAAAGAAAGTGAATATCCGGGCAGAAAAGGGACAACAGAAAAATAGGTGTTGGATATCTTCCTGGTTAACTTCACAGAAGACACAACGACTAGGCCCATTATAGCCTCTTTTTTGCAATTGCTCTCAGGTTAATATCTTTCGATATATCAACAGCCAGATAAAGCATTTTATTTTCAGAGGGATAGTCAAAGTCCACAAAATTTTCAGAACCTTATCATTTAAATCTGAACAGTTATTAGATATTACACAGGAATAACCTTCAGCAGCAGATAACGGCCCTGTATATTTGTTAAAAGACCAAATTAAAATATCATTTTGATCAGAGAGCCGAATATGACCAAATTCCAAACCTCTTATATAATTATCCCAGATAGATTTCCAGTCACCCAAAAGATCAAGATCATCTGTAGAAAACCAGTAACTTTTGGCATTTGGAGTTTGATTTCGAGCCTGAGCTAAGGAGCAAATACCATAATCCTCTAGGCAGAATAAAAGAGGATCCCATACCCACAATAGGGTCAGCACCCAGGTAGATGGAATCACCATTACCAACTTGCCAGGAAATTCCTTTACCAATCCATTCTAAGGTAGCAATGAAACCCTTCCAAATAATAAAGGCATTATTATAAGTGAAATTTTAAGGCCTTATCACCTTACTCTTTCAACACTTTAAGGATCTTGCACATTGCCATAGTAATTAATGCTTATGTATAGTTGACGTATGTTGGCTGCCCTTTGTAGAAACACATAAAACATTTTATACATCATCCTCTACAATCCAATCACATAATAGATAATTATTTTTTAAAAATAAATAAAAAACTTTGATTAAATTGTGTACAGACAGACTATTTGCTAAAGACTATCACTTTATGTTCGGTTGCGTGGGACATAATAATATAAGCAATATTGTCAAACCATTCATGTATTTGCCCACAAATACATTGGGAAAAGACATACCTATCAAGCAATCATTTACATACTCTAATATTTCATTGAAAATATAAAAAATCATCCTAGCATGTTACCAACCTACCCATGTATTAAAGTATGCATGTGTTATTAAATCATCAAACATGTACCCTCTCATATTGTGTTTCATTTTTTCATAATGCTGGAAAACTTCATGAAGCACATCAATTTCGATCATAATCCTTTTGTACACCATGAACGATTTTGATAGCTACATAATCCTTTGATTTTCAGTTCCAACATTCCAAATCTTGGACAAATGCCACCATGTACATGAACCACAAATCCATAAAAATAAAATAAAAATTATTATAAATTTTTTTATAATAATAAAAATATTGCTACTATTTACTTCTTAAATAGCATCAAAGCATATTTCTCTTTCTGGGATGAAGACAATTTTTCCAAGTCAAAAAAATACAAATCCAGATAGCATGGCACAATGCATTGAACACACAATAACTTCTTCTTCTTTTTTCATTTCCTTTAAGGCTGTCTGATTCTAATAACACTAACATCTATCGCAATTGAACTTTCTCTTTTAAACACATCCTTCAATAAGTGCTTTCAGCAATCTTTATATAAGGAAAGTAAAACCACTTAAAACTAGCAATCTTACCTTTCATTGATGCTAAACTCCATTCCTCTAGGGTTTGTTTTAGAAGGATTAAATGCCACTATTGGGGACAAGTGCTGGACTCAAGTGCTTGATGTAATTTAGCTTGGGAAATAAAAAAATCACTGAGTTTTTTTACAATTTATTATGGATACACAAGACGATGGAAGTAGAACAAAATTTGTGCAAACAAGCAATGCTTTCAAAAATTTTAAATGGGTTTTTGGTTAAAAGATGGTAGAACAATTATTTCACAAGAGAGGCATCAATGTTTCTTTTAGGGAATTCAATACAATAGGACAATGATGACCTCTACTCAGTGCTCCATCCCCACTCTAAAATCTCGAGAATGTGTTAATAACCAACAACCAGTTATCCCCGTAAAGGTCATAGGTTCAAAACTGGCGAATGGTAGGGTTTCTCATTGGCCCGTTGTGACAAGGCTCGAAAGGTAGACGACCCCTAGGATAGAGGCTCACCCCAATGGGCTTCAAAACGCCTCGCCCATGTTGAGTCACTAATTACTAATATATCTAACTTGCGAGTCGTTGAATATACCTTTGAAAAGTTATAATTGCCATGGATTAAAAAAAAGTAACCAACAACCCATGTGTGAATAAATAATTTTTCAAAAAATCCACTTTATTAAAACTTATGCCAAACTTTATTATACTTTAACCTTTGACAAAAATTGCATAAAGGATGGGTTGATTAATATGTCAATCCCGTCAGTATATGTCCTTGTCAAGGACATAATCATCATTTTAAAAATTGGCTTCATCTAAACCAAGGATCCATCTATTGGGTGAATAATATTCTACTTGGGTTATTGATTTTAAAAATTGGCGTCATCTAAACCAAGGGTCCATCCATTAGGTGAATAATATTCTACTTGGATTTTTTATTTTAAAAACTGACTTCATCCAAGGATCCATCCATTGGGTGAATAATATTTTACTTGGATTATTGATTTGCAACACGTTTTATGAGTTAATGCACCATGAGAATATATTTTTCCAAAAAGAAGATTAAATTAATATTTAAAAAAAACAAATATACATATATTTGTGTATATTTAAGGCACTACCAAATAAGGTAAACAACTTCTTCCTACAATACCACTATTCTTATACATTTTTCAAAATAGAAATATTGCTTTTCCATCTCATCACTAAGATTTTGCATACAAAAATAAACTTGAAGCCTCTTACATCAAATTTTTATAAATTATCCTTTAAAACAAGGACTTTTAAACAACAACGTGCCCTTTAAAACAAGGACTTTTAAACAGCAATGTGCCTATGTAGGATTTGAGACTAATAAAAAATGGAATGAGAAATTTGTGGAAGGGTATTTCCTTCAACTATATTTATCGTTTCTTCCTAATTTATTTTCAGAACTTCACTTGATAATTAATTAGTTCTTAGATTGAGTTTTTTATATAAATGTTGAAATAAGAGAGATTTCAAGTAAGATATTGTTTTTTTCATTATGTTCATAATATCAACTAGTAGTTAACATTAGCTCATTTTATTATAATTTACAATTCCTTATTAGTCCCTGCTCCGCAGGGATTATAGCGATCGCTTGGTCGTCCAAACATGTTTGATTTTAAATTTATTTCATTTTGTCTATAATGTAGATTAAAGTGTGTAAATTGTTTTAATTAAACTTGATTTTTTAAATACATAAAAAGTAATTATAAATTATTAAAAATACATTAATTTATTTTGTGATTGGTGTATTATTCAGATTTGACAATTTTCCTCTGGTGTGCAAATTAATTATTTTGCAAATTAAATATTTAAAAATTAAAAATAAGGAAAAAAATATCAAACTTGCCACGTTACTAGTAACATCATTACATTGATAAATAAAATATCAGTTAATTTATTAATCCAAGATACGAATAAATGTTGATGTAGTGTACAAGTACGAACATTACTTAGGTGTCCTCTCTATGGTCGAGTGAGTGGCTTCTCGCTCCTCAACTCAGAACCAGAGTCTGATCACCTTCGTGCTTTTAGTCTCTTCACCAAAGAGCTCAACTAGAAGTCTATTCACCATAGAACCTGCTCGCCTTCATAATCTAGAAACCTGTTAGCAACCCGGATCAACTATGAAGCGATGAGGAAGTATCGCCATCAACCTGAGCTAAATAGCATGGGCATAGCATGACGGCATGATACAACAACTTACTTTACCTTACCTCTTTACTGAAGTGTTTCCTACCGATAGCCAGCAATTATATAAATCCTATGAAACTTCTAACCTGGCGGGCGTATTGCCGTGCGATTAAGTCAGTTATGCAAATATGAATTTATTGATCCAAGATACGAATAAATGTTGATGTGGTGTACAAGTACGAACATTGCTTAGGTGTCCAAAAATCCAAATAAAAAAATATGGAGATCGGAATGTTTATTGCCATGCGATTAAATGACTGACTTAATTGCAGGTTAACTACATTGATTTCCGTCAAGGAAGCTTTCTAGATACGGTGGCAGAGGAAGATGAAGGAGCTAGAAGGAGAGAAGTTACAGACAGTGAAGGTTATCAATCATTTTTCGCTGTGAAGCAAGAGAGTTTTATTAGCTGTTTACTTTGGGTGTGAAGCTGGAGTAACAAGAACCGTAACGAGAATCACTTTGATTCTGAAGGGTGAAGGGTTTGAAGAAGGAGTGACAAGCGTGACTTTGATTATGAAGCAAACTTGACTTTGATTGTGAAGCAAGCCTGGGATCGACTCAGTTTTGCGCTAAAGAATTTTCAGTTTCGTTGTTCCTGTGCCATCTTGGAGCAAGAAAGTGCGGTCTTGGAGCAAGCAAGAAAACTATTCGCCTGTGCATTAGAGGTAAACCTCAGAACAGTAAATATGTGGCATTCATATTGATAGTCTTCGTAATGTTTAATTTTGTGTATCGTAAATAAAAATCAATATTCCAAAAATGATTGTGACTTCCACGTTCTCATATTCATATACTTATATGCTGCAAGATATAACTCTGTATATTGATTTTCTGTTGTAATTTTTCTGTGTCCATACTCTTATCTGTTCATTGACCTTATAAGTGTATATATATTAAATTCTTATGAGGGTTGAACATACAGACAATAAACACTTTTAAGGTAAATATATGATCGTCAGATTACTAGCACGAAATTACTTGGAGTCTTTTGACGAAATCAGTTGGGAGTTTACCTCTAGTTATCATACGCAGGTCACTTGCTGAACCCTGGTCCAGTTCGACTGTAGATACAAATGATAATAGTGGTGGAATAAATTTCATATCCTCGGAAAAACTCATGAAAAACTCCAACCTGAGAACCCCAACTAATGGATAGTTTAATTAGTAGGATTCCTGAGTTACAAAAGACTATTTGTGATGAGATTGAGAGTTTCAGTGTGGTTGGATACCAAGCCTTTGAATCTCAACCAAGAACAGTATTGAATCTGGAAAGAAGATTCAGAAATGTTTTGTGGTTGTTAATCTATATTTAAAACATATATTCTGTATTTAAAACATCTACCAACCCTTTGAATCTGAGCCAGTTACAGTATTCAATCTGGAACTCTACCTATTTGCAAATATACTGATACAACTTATTAAGGCCATGTTTCGTTCAACATCTCAACTCTTTTCACTGATATTGCTGAATCTCGTCATATAATTGTCTTATATTGTTTTGCTCAAAGGAAATAGATATACAATGTATATGACAGTGGATTGCAGTTCTTCCTTTTCTTTGACTTTTTAGAAATGACAACATATGTGCATGCCGAGTTTGGAAACATTTACGAACTGATAATTTAATACTGGCCAAAATAATAGAAAATAATAGGCTTTACTCTGGTCTATTTGATGCCCTTGAAAGCCTTGGGAAGTAGCTCGAATAGATCTCTCCCTCCCCTCACAATATACTGCGCAATTTACAAAAAAATTGTTTAGCTATAGGAGAATAGAATAAAGAGCAGTACCTGGAAGCGTAGTCTTCTCCAGCAAGCATTGTCTTCTCTTTCTTGGGACATCAATTTGGAAGTCAATACTCAAAGGTGTTTTGTTGAGAGGGGAAGCCACCATGCGAGCGCCCAGGGCTCCCCCTTTACTGCGGCTCCTGGTATTTAATCCGCAGGTTAACTTAGTGGGGATTTGTATTCCCTTTAACGACTGCGAACAAAACCCAAATTCCAGGGGGCATTGTGCTTCTCGCCCTTGGCACTGCCATTGCCATTAGTCACAGCAGCAATAATGTTGATTGATGCACATTTCGATACATTCTGTGGGAGCATAGACCATTACCTTCACCTTCAGCAGGCGTCCAGGAGCATAGACCATTACATTGCTTATTGACTAGAGATATGATGCATGGCTGCCAAATGTAGAGCGCATTGGAATGATTGCAATGCATTCACTTATTTCGAATAACCTAAAAGGTGTTTTTAAAAATGCCACGCCTGAATCGACCCAGAGCACTAAACTGCTTTACTTTGACACTTGGATTACATATTGGCTCATGGTTGTCACTTGGCAATTAGAACGGCTGGGTGGAGTTTAATTTAAATATTAATCTGAGATAGGTATCTATAACCCTGGCTGTTGGTTATTTTATATGTAGCCACATTTACAACCAAACCGCCTCAAACTATGGGCAACGATGGACAAAATTAATCAATGACCAACTAGTCTCTAGTGCAAGTCTCTGTCACTTCACTTCATTCAAATTTGGACAACAACACTTCACTTCCCTGGTTGCAAATAGAAACACTTCTTGTCTATTTGAATACATGTTTTGATTTTATGTTTAAGCATAGACATAGACATAGACAGATGTGTGATTTCATCATATTCACTACGGTCACTACGGTCATTGCAGAGATTGCCTTGGTCCTATGTCTGAAGCCTAGAAGATTCCAAAGAATCTGGTGATTCCAAAGCATCCCGTGGTCATCATTGATGATTTGTGAATCAACTATGCTTTCTGAGGTCAGTTCCTTCTATGTCCATCTGGATTCCTCTGACCTGTTGGGTTGGACTAGGGCGCTGATCATCCAAATTGCATGGTGACTTTAATGTTGGGGCATATTTTTAGGAAGCTTTGGGAATGTGCTATTTTGATGTTAAATCATTTTGTTAATTAATCACATTGAAACTCTATAAGTTGCCAGAGTGATTTTTATTAGTCATAAATTCCAAAAGTGGTATGAGTGGTGTTTTTGAAGTAGTCCATTGGATTCGAAGGGATGCCACCGCCCAGTTCTATGTAGGGAGACCACCACCCAGCTCTGTGTGCTTTATATCCGACTTAAGGTTTATGATTTAGTTTAAATATTCACTATTTATTGACAAAATGCTCCATGCACCAAGTTTTACAAAATCTCCATATATAAAAACGTTTAAACTTTCTGAATTATGTCGAATTTAATTAACAACAATTTTGCACCTATTATATATATTTTCATCTTTGTTTTTTATAGATAAATTTATCTTAATATTCACATATTTAATAAGAAATTAAATTATAACTTTGTTATAAACATAATTTACCTTCTTCATTATCAAAAATCTAGTCACTAAGTTATTAAACTTTGTTCAAACCGTTTTTGTTAGTCAGTAATAATATGTATGTATCATGCGGGACTCCCGGAACGTACCTAATGTGACGCTAGCCGGTGGACAGGACCTTACCCGACTGCTCTTTACCTGTCAAGACTGCCCTATGGATAAGCAAATAATCATCACTGTATTTTTTTTTCAAATAGTCATATCATCAAACTAGAACATAAATCTACAGACCAAGCCAAAGA
>LPNX010854758.1:107007-156853 GCA_001517045.1 Pseudotsuga menziesii
TCAAGCAATTGTGAACACCTAACTAAATTTTTCTAATAATTTAAAAAAAAAAATTATAACCAATTATACAAATTATAAACATTATTTTGGAGCAGGGACTAGCTGCTTTGCAGCTATTTTTCTTGTTATATAAAGGTTGTTTATATATTTTTTCAGTACATTTTTTAAACATTAACTGGAATGTATCTATCTTTTCTTTATTATTTATTTCAATCCTTATTCTATCCTTGACAGAAACCAACAATTTTCATCTATATATGTAGTACCACTTCCTTTGCACTTGCTTGGACTTCCTTACTACATCAAAATAACCCTCATTCCTTTTCTTTATCCATATTTGGAATCTTCACTATTCTATGTTCTTTTAATTTTCTTGGTTTCCATATTCCTTCATATGCATACCTTACCTAGTGACTTACTTGAATTGCTAAATTATTTCCCTTGAAAATTCATGTCTTATTTCTACCTAATCAAATTTCCCATGCTATTATACATGGAAAAGACCTATGATCTCTAACAATAATATCCTTACCCCAGCCTGAAAAACATTCTATTAATGTGTTCCCTTCTTGTTTACCCTATCCTTCAATTAAGTTTAGAGCTTCTACCCAAATCTCTTTAGAATATGGATAGGGCACTAACAAATGATCTTTTCATCCATCTTCTTTTTTCACATAAGATACCATCCTAATCCTTGCCTTACCCTCTTCTTAAAATTATCCCATGTTAAGACTTTATTACATAGTCTCAACTTGAACAATATTCTTATTTTTAGTGGTATTTTAAGCTTCCAAATAGATTTCTACCACCATTATTTCTCTCCTTCCGTTCCTTTTTTTTTGCTTGATATCCTAATTTTTCTTTGTATTCTCCTTGGGATTTGTTTTTAGAACATATGATTTCATGCTCTTTTTCACTCAGTCCAATAGCATTGCTCCTTAGATTATTTGTATAGTTTTTTCACTCCTTTTCTAACCCGTCTTATTGATTCAAATGCATATCCATTTTCTATCCTTGTTTCTAGACTAAGATTACTTCTCTATCTACCGCATCCACTAGATTGTGAATTTCTTGGTTAGCTACATAATAGTTTAACGATTTAGATCATCTAAAGTTATATGTTACTCTCGTCTAGGGATCTTCTCCAATCCTAGCTTTATTTCACTTCCCTACTTTCATTCCAACCACCTCCCAACCATTGGAAAATCCTTTACTAAAGCTTTCCAAATAGTTGATCTTCTTGTATTCTTCTTGTCTTGAATTTTGATCCATCCTTCCAGTGATTTTGGAACGATATAATTTTATGTCATCACTTTTCCCCATAGTCATTCTTTCTCCATTAATATCCATAATTTTTTTTCTAGAAGTACTTGATCAAACAAATGTATTTTACTTAAACCTCTCTCTCCATATTCGTTTTCCTTTCCCAATTTCTTCAAATTAACTTGAGCTATCCCTTCCTTTCCTTTTATTTTCTCCAACATTGCTTATGCTAATGAATGCCATTAAACTTGTATCCCTTCTAATATTTGTCTCACCGCTGCCAATCTCCCCCTTTTAAATAGCTAGTTGAAGCACACGTTTGTTACTCTAGATTGCATGTTTTCATATAATTAGTTTTGATCCTCTATGTTATCTTTATTAGGTTTATGAATGAAACCCAAGTACTTTAGGAAATTATCAAAGATATTTACTAAAATTACGATAATTTAAGCGCATTCATTTATCAAAGATTTTTACTAAAATTTCCATAATATGCTCTCATTCTATTTTGCATCCCTATTCAGTTCAATTAAAACACATTGAGGATTTATGATCATTTTATCCATTCCTATTTCTTTACAATAAAAATCAAGTATTCCTTTATATATTAACTCCTCTCATTTAACCTCTTCCAAGAAAAATAACATCATCAACAAATAATAGATGGGCTACGGTTATAGAATTTCCTATCTTTATACATTTTATATATCCTTCCCTCTTTGTTCTTGAGGAAATTCTACTTAATCCTTTTGCAACTAATCAAAACATAAAACTGGACAATGGACACTCTTGTCTCAAAACCCTAGAAATGAAGAATTTTTTTGAAGTTGATCCATTTATCAACACCACAAAAGATGTTGTGATGTAATACACCCCATTATCCAATTTACAACTTGTATTTTCATTCCAATATGAATCATAACTAGTCTAATATTTAACCAACTTACCTTATCATATGCCTTAACCAATCTATTTCCAGTCCTTAATTATGTAGATTGTTTTACTTGATTGTATGAGACCTTAAGGTGTTGTATCCACTACATAATGTATTTGTATGCTATGCGGAAATGCAAACGTTTCTTTTGATATAAATCCAATAAAATTCTTTTAAATCTATTGGCTAAGATATTTTCAATAGTTTATATACTATGCATAAGGAAATTGGCCTATAATCATCAAATGATATACAATCATTTTTCTTAGAGATCAAAGAAATAAAGGTTGAGTTCAGGAACCCAACATCTTCCTTGAAACTCTAGATTCCTCTATCTCTTTTAGACGTTCTTCTAAAAATTCATAATATCCATCTAGATCTAAACTCTTTTCCCTTTGAAATTTTAATAATACCTATCTTGGTTCCTCCTTTGAGAGTTATGATTGTAGATATCCATTCTTCCATTCTTCTACCATCCTTCAAAAATTGGAAGCCACCTTTATATTTATGCTACATTTTCTCTTAATGTTTCCTAAAATAAAGTTCTAAAATAATTTGACCTTGCTTTTGCTCTCCTTAAACTTTCTTACTTTTATTCTCTCATATTTTAGTTCCCCAATTGTATTAATATTTTTATATGTTTTGGTTAATCCTAAGAAAACTTTGTGTTCTCATTACCCTTTGTTGATCAAATACTACTCTTCTTATTTTTCCAATAGATTCCTCTTAATCTCTTCTAAACATTTTAGTTTGAGTATATTATCTTTTAGGATGATCCATGATGATGTATTATCCAACAAATATTTGATTTCTAAGATTTCGTTTTTATCATCTTTTGTTCTTTCTTTTGATGAATATTAGAATATGGTGTCATTCTTTAAACGTTTTAGAACTTGCAACAAACTGGAACATTGTAGTACTCAAGTTTGGCTCATATTTTTTTCTAGTTTTGAATTATTAGGTTCTTGAAACCTTCCTTTTCCAATCATTTAAGCTTGAATTTAAATGGACTTGGTGTTTTTGAGCCTCCTCCCTCTATTTAAAACAATATAGGCATACGATTTGAATATCCTCCATCACTCAATCTGGTCTCCTCCTCCATTATATTTTCCAGTTGACTATCTAGCCTCTTTGCAATTCCATCCCCCCTCTTATGGTGTACTCTAAGGTCGGAATAAATGTATGGGTTCCACATCACATAGTTCTTAATATTCAAACATATGAGTAAAGAATCTAATAAAGGGTCATGCTTATCATTCCTCCCCCACACATCATCATTTTTCATGGTCAAATTCAGATCTCCTCCTAAAATCACCTTGTAACTATATATATTATATCCCAAGCTTTAAAAACTTCCTAAAAAATATTTCTTTCATCATAAGTTCCATACATACTTATGATGGAAAATAATTTCCTAATTTATTTATATTCTACAAAAAAAATGGACCCAAATTTCATAGAATTACTCCATTTTGTGACAAGACTCCATGACTTGTGTTTTGCATCTAGGTAGTAAAAGGACCAATATTTTAAGAAAGGTGATACATTGCCTCAACTTTGGACCCCTCACATATTAATTCCTATAACATAACTACATCTGGCCTATAAATTTTCAAAACATCTTTTGAGGGCTAAGCTTTTTTGGGCTCCCCGCATGCCTCTCACATTTAAGGATAGTATTTTCATCAATTCACCTTGTTTGACACACTCCTTGCTCTAAGGCCCCCCTTTATGGTCATCTTATTTCCTTGTTTTATCTTTTTCTTTGCCTTATTTGTTTTCTAATAAAAAAATGTTTTTCTTCCTATTAATTGTGTTTTCTAGGGTCTATAACTAAACCTCCCTCAATCGACAATTACTCCTTATTCTACTTATCCTATTCTTATTTGTAAAAGAGGGACTTATACTCCACTCACTTCAACAACATGGATATTATGTAGAAGTTATTTACAGTCTTTATTTTCAATGTTATATATAGGTACCATTCTTTGGAATGGATACAAGGCCTTTGTTCTCCATGTAACTTGCACACAATAATCCCTTGACAATGCCAATAAAAATCAAGACTATTGTAACTTTGCCAATGAGAACACTGTCTTGTGAGTGCAACTCCTTTGCATATTGATATCCAACATAGAACAATATCTCTTGAGATGCTTCTATCTTGTTGTGATGTAATAAGAAATGCACTCTATTTATTGAATATATATATATATATATATATATATATATATATATATATAAGCCTCAATATATTAGTAAATTTTTTATTTGCATGTGACCATTATAAGAATACTATACTCTATTATAATGAATTACCAAAAATATACATGAATTAATCATGTCTATAGATATTAACAACATTATACATCTACATGTCTACAAATTGAGTATGGATGGAAGTTTTCTTTTCCCTTTCAGTGTGCCTACACAACACACTTACTGAACACAATATTTATTATTCAAATGGGAGCACACATAACTCATGCAACCATTTATAAACCCATTCACTTTATAAAAGAAATCATGCAATAGTATGTCACTATCATAGAGTTACAAAATACTTTAATTGTGATCATTCCAGAGATAATTTATTGAGAAAAATAGAGTGACAGTCGTGCCACCATGCCTAATCACAGAACTTCTAATGGAATTGGTTTTAGTGTCATGGAACATTTAGAAATTCATTCAAGCAACCAAATTCATAATAACAACTACAGAGGAAATTGATTAAGGCTAAAGCAATATGCTTAGTTCCAAATTATGTTTGGTTTGATTAAGGGCATCAATATTGAGTCTCTCTTCATTCCATGCCATTAGCTAGTTAATTATGTTTCTTTCTATTTAAGCTATATCCAACCACTCAACAAAAAAATACGAGAAATGTTTAACTAACACAACCTAACCTTCCTATCCAACCCAATGACAGGTGGCTTTCCAATGGCCACTCAACTTGTAGTGGTGGAAAAATTTCTTGGTAGTGGATGCACTGCTTGAAATGGTTTTGTTCCCCATGCACCTCTAAGTTTTTGTTGGTTTGGGGAATAATTCTTGCAATTATTCCTTTGAAATAAATTATCTTGTAGCAACACATGGCTTGATTCTCCCAGTAATATGTCATACAATGGCCCTCCCTTTCTTCCCAAATATTGAACATGGCTTTAATCCTACCGACAACTGTCAATGTTATGGTCTTTCCTCTTGCAACAATGAAAACTGAGGTATGTCAAGATTGATGCATACATCTTATCCTCCTTATTATTTATTTAGATTCTCTACTTGCTACTTGTTCTAAGTACTAGTGCAAGTTGAGTCCTTACACTTTTCTTGTCACTACCCTTTTATAATCTACCATGAGAAGGATTAAACAATAGTGTTTGTCCATCTTCATTCACTAATACTCTTCCTTATCATAAGTAAAATATACCACATATTTTTTCTTTAAAAAATTGACCTTGTTCATGGCCTTTTTCTTCTTTCCATTGAAACCTAGGACTTCATGTTTGACCCTTGACTCAACTACGATGGGGATTAGGATGCCTTACCTTATCTTTCCTATCCCTTGTCCACCATAACCCATATGCCTTAAAAATTTCATACCAATTCCTCTGGTATGCTTCTCAAATTCACCAAAATGATCTTGAGAAATATCTAAGGAAGGTGAGCTTACCAAATTTCTCTCTATCATGATGTTGGCTTCGTCAATGGAAATGGAAGGTGGCTTTGCAACCTTGTGCTTTTAAACAACTTCTTGCATCTTTGCCAATAATTATTCATGTTGATTGTACAACATCGTGAGTCATTCTCCGGACTTGTGTTGTATCAATTTGGGACTTGTGTTGTATCAAGTCATATCTATATCCTCATGTGTTGAGTTGGGATGCTAGTATTGTAGTCTTGTGTTGTATCAATATTGTAGACTTGTGTTGTATCAAGTCAATGATTCTCATGGATGATACCCTATGAGATGGATCTCCAATTGTGGAGATGATCTTTTGTTGTATCAAGATTGTGGACCTCCATTTGTTGAGGTGGCATGCTTTACTTGGTAAAGTGGAAACTATGTGATGTATTACTAGTCATGGTCACTGAGTGCTACAAGTCTCCTTTAGAGATTAGCTACCCTCTAGAGTGATTTAATTTAGCATATGACTATATGACCCAGGGTAATAGGATGCGATAATGAGTATGTGTGACAATTCTTCTAAGTATGATATGATAATATGGATAATGATAAATGATAAAGAGATAAGCATAGAGAGATAGAGAGAATGAATTCAAATTGCCTAAATATAGCCAGTAAAATCTTTAGTTAAATATGTATGCCTCAATCAGTTCCTCTGTCAAAGCATCCATTAAACTATTAATGAATGTAATCAACTAAGTAAAAGAAGAGATCAATGTTCAACAATAATCATGCATCAGTTACACTAAAGAGATCCATGAAAAAGTTAAGAATAATATATTGCATGGTTGGCACTAAAAGTGAAGCACCATGACACTCATTCAACCTCCTAAATTTGTGGTCATGCACTCAGTTGAAATTCAATTATCATTAAGTTAAAGGTGTTATTGGAAGGTATATCACATGTATGATGTATTATGCATGATGAAGAATCCAAGGACAGTGACTTGGAACCATTGAACTTATGTTTGCATGGAGAGAATCCCATGCACAAGTTTTGATGCTCTACTAGTTAATTCAAATTTATGATGCTCTGGGAGCATTCACTGTGAATCCTATTCGTTATTCCTTGCATGGAAGGTTGTTTTGACTTGTTATTAAAGTGTAGGGAACTTGTCAAGTTCATAACAGTTGTATGAGCGAATATATTCTCTATTAGTTGGCTGTTCTCTTATCGAGAAATCTGCTAATATGTTGTAAACCATTCTCTACAAATCTATCTATCATACTCAAAGAATTGATGATTTTTTCATCCTCTGTATTTGAAGGGTTTTCCCAAGGTATATCTTGTCTCATGTGGATGAGTGCTGTATGTGATTGATGTGTCTATGAGATTCATATATTCAGTGATTGACTGATACAAATTTTAATGTTCAAGACTCTCCATATTTGCTCAAAATATTAATAATTCCTCCCCTTCCAATTCTTACTTAAGCTAGGTAATCACTTGAGAAAGCATATCCTCCTACCAACTATCCATATAGAATCATCTCTCTCCTAGTTGCACTATATGAACTTTGATTTTGACCCAATCTATCATAACTATAGTGAGGAAGTCGTAGCAATCATCAAATTGAGTCTTTAATAAATGAACTAGTTTGGTAGAGTTCTCAAGTTTATTATCTAGCTTCCGCTCATACATCTGGATATTCTCCTTCAAGTTTTAGTTATTTATATTGAAGTTGACCATTGATAGCCAGTATTTTGTCCAACCTTATTCTATTTGATTTACCCATGCTAGGTCTGCAATGTTCTATTCAAATTTCTAGGAGTTGCATTACAATCAAGGATTCAATTCAACAATGTCATTTTGGTTAGAATTTATAGAATTTGTATGTGCTTCATGTGATGCCAAAAATTCCATATTCTCTTGAACTAAATCGACATCTTCTTGAGAAGAACTAACATGTTCGTCATCATCACCTAATGGATGGCAACAATCTTAAGAAATCCTCAAAGTGCTCATCACATATTTTCATATTCCTCATTGTGTATATCAAGAGCTTCACTATAAGTTATATCAATTGTAAGATTGTCATAATTTAGTGGCTAAATTCTAGTTTTCCTAAATCGGACCTTGATGTTGGAGGGTGTGAGAGCCATATAAAAAAATTTAATAGTAATTTTTGTCCATTAAAACCTTTTAAACTCTATTTATAGGTTCTTTCCAATCCATAATGCTCTCTCAAACCTGAATTAATTCTTTAAATTCCCAAACACACTTACTTTTATGGGTTGCAACCTATGATTAGTGTGTGCAAGGATTGTCAACAAGTCTATTCCCATCTTATTTGTCTCCTTCACTATTTATAAAGGTATGTGGCTTCCACTACCATCAAAAAGTTCTTGATTATTTGAAGTATCTCGATAAGCCACCTAAGCAATGAAGAAAGTGTTTGTTTACTGGAACCAAGAAAGAGAATAGAGGGACATCAATCTTGGGTTGATGTTTTATTCATTGCAATATATTGATTTAAAACAAATTTCCATAAGATAACTATTTCCATTTTAGGAAGAAATTGATCCTAGCAAAATAGGGTAGAACAAACATCCTTTCATTGGGTTGTCACATGATGACATAGATGTTGGGATCGTATTGAACACCCATAGACCATTAATTAATTTGGCTTCATTGATTGGAAATATTAATTGTCTCTAATACTGAGAACACAAGAGAATTGCATGATATAGATGGGAATTAATATGATGAAAGAATTTGAATATGGAGATTTCTTAGAGTTGAGAGTGAGTGAAAAGACCTTTGCATTATTGGAACAAGTAATCCAATAACTAGAGCTAGAGCCAATGGCTAGAGATGGAACTAGAGTTAGAGTTCTAGCTAGGAGATGAAGTGAAACCATATTCCAGAGAAGTAGACAAAATGAACATTGATCTAGAGATTGGTCCTCAAAGATTTTAGAGACCAAAAAAACTCTCAATGTGAAGGTGTGATCTAAAATGGATCTAAATAAATGAGTGGTTGTAAGGCTTAGTACCTGCTAGTATAATTCAACAATTAATGAAAGCTCATTAAGCCCTAAAGGACAATGCAAGATAAAATTATATGAAATAAAAATAAAAGGATTAAATGAGAGGAGAAAAAATGTTATGATAAAAAGAGGGGGGAGAAATGGGAACTAAAAGGTCATCCTCTTGCCCTTATCATTAGCCCCCAAATCTCGTATGTCTTTTTGTATCCCAATAGGGGAGTATGCACCAATATCCATGAGTTGCACTTCAATGGATTTGATCCCTCTCGACGCATGGTAGATCCTGGGTTTAGAAAGATCTAAGTTGGTTGCATCCCAAGACAATCACATTAAATTCATAAATGATCATGATTATGTATATGATGTATGTGAAAGATATCTTCAATAGTTAAATGAGAAATAAGGTGAATAACAATGTTGAATGATGAAACATGTGAATAGGAGAGAGGATGCATATAATCAATGAGAAATAAATTATCTGCAAATGCTACTGGTAGCATATTTGCAAATGTTATTGATATATTATCCTCATTTTGAATTTAGTCTATTGGGGCCATCTCAACATTTATTGGATCATATGAATTATGCAAAAGGTAACTTCAATTGTTAAATGATAAATAAGGTGAATAACAATGTTGAATGATGAAACATGTGAATAGTAAGAAAGTAAGATGATGTGTATAATCAATGAGAAATGGATTATCTACAAATGCTACCAATACATTATCCTAATTTTGAATTTACTTTGATGGGGCTATCTCAACATTTCTTCTATCATTATCCTATCTAACAGTTACATGTTCAACTCTGACATAGATACCAAAATCTATCATTATTTGTTCTTAGTGTTTGTCAACTTCCAAGTATTGGGATATTTTTTGAAGAAATGATCCTCTTTTCTCATAATTTCTTTTTCTCTCTTCCTTATTTTGGTCAAGCGTCATTTGTTATGATTGTATTTGTCGTCGTGCTCTTTGTTGTTCTTTTTTTTCCTTCTTCGTTCTCCCTTTTGTTCATCAATGATATATGTTAACTTCTTTTGATGCTTCCTAACACGTTCTCATGTCTACCTTCTTACTAACTCAATATGCACATCATCCATATATCCATTATGGGAAGACATGATATCATGAATTACTGTGCCATAATCAAGCACCATAGCTAATTTTATTGCATAAGATAAAACTGAAATAAATGAATTGTACTCAATCAAGAACCATAGTCAATTGTATTGAATTGGATTACACTGGCATCAATGCAATGTACTCAACCAAGAGCCATAGTATATTGAATTGAGTCGGATAACACTAAAATCAATGCACTATACTCAATCAAGATATGTAACCAATTGAATTGAATCAAATAAAAATGAAATCGATGCATTGTACTCAATCAATAACCATATTTAGTTAAATTTAATTGGATAACACTACAACCAATGCATTGTACTCAATCAAGAGCCATAGTCAATTGAATTGAATCAGATAACATTGAAGTCAATGCACTTTACTCAATCAATAGGTGTATTCAATTGAAATGAATAAGATAACACTGAAATCAATGCACTATACCTAATCAAGATCCATAGCCAATTGAAATGAATCAGATAACACTAAAATCAAAGCATTATACTCAATCAAGAACTATAGTAAATTGAATTGAATTAGATAACATTGAAATCGATGCAATGTACTTAATCAAGAGCCATAATATTATTGTGGACCAATGTTATTAATCATCATGTTGCCTTCTAATAAATTATTGACCCTATAACCTTAATATTATTAACCCTCTTACTACCACCTAATATTATTAACCCTAATATTATATACATTTTTAACCATAACCCTAATATTATTAACCTTTTAAGTCACTCCTATTACAATACATTCTTAACTCATTCCTATTACAATTGATAACTAAATACATGCTTAACTCACTCCTACTACAATCCATAACTAAATAATTTTATTTCATTCTTAACTCACTCATATTACCATCCATATTTAATAAATTTGGTAGTAATTCATCTCCAAAAGAAATGAAGGATTGAAACCTCTAATCCATCTAAAGAACATTATAGTATAACTATATTGCCATCTAATTTTTATTTTTTTTGTCTTTTGTAATTGTCATTTAAATTGAGTAAAGAATAATATACAAAGTAAAAGTAAAAATAAGTTATTTTTATAGATGTTATCATGTTTAAAAACCTTTTAGTCAGAATGTTCCTTTAAAAAATAATTACACAATATGCACGAGAAGCTATAAAAATTTACATAGTAGGATCATAAGCAACGAAAACTATCCTCACAATGCTTAAACAAAGCTACGGAAAATTTGAGACAAAGATAGCTAGAAATAACCAGTGAACAGAACTCATAACCAGATAAAATTCCATATTATCATTCCATTCGAACACCTACAAGTGACTAATTCTGATCCAAACTACTTAATTGAAGGTTGAAGGGGACAAAAGAGAGTGAAATTAGGAGGATGAGGGCGCATGAGCTGAATAAGAGTGGTCGAAGAGGCCTACCACCACTTCTCTCATGGAATCTAGGAGCTAGAGTCACTTAACTAGGTGCAATTGGCAGACAGGGCACCTTAAATCAAGGAACTGATTTAGTTAACTCCTAAATAAATGCATGAGGGTGCATTAGGTCCTAAATAATAGGGATAAGGAACTTGAGTGGGTAAATGAGGCCAATGATGATCAAATTTAAACTCTAGGGGTCATCAACATACAATAGGTGCTAGGAGAGTCAAGTATTAATGCATGTCCTTGCATGACTAATGCATGGATAATGCATAGCCTTTATTTATATGGATTTAAGTGATCCAACAACCCCCTTAAACCTCATTTGTGAAATATAAAATAAAATAGGGCCCAATAACAAAGGATTGGTCACCTTTTTTAGAGAATTTTTATTTTTCCAATACAAGTGAAGTAAGGAAGAAAACCATTCGGGAAAAAAACTTCCCTTCAAAATATGTACATGGCACAAAAATGTAAAATGTCTTCACTTGATTGATTTGATGATACAGCTTCATGCTGAGAAATTAGGTGAAGATGTTGTAGATGCCTCAATCATGGACCAGTTTTCCAATGCCGTGTAGACATAAAACATGTGGAGAGGCTCCTTGGATCTCAACATCTGGTGATGGAGGAGCATTATATGAATGCTTTATGATGTAACAAAATATATTATGATGTTTGAATACAAAATGGAAAAGAGATTTGTGCTATCATCTCTTAACCAAAACACATCGATGCACTGATTAGGCACACTTTCTTGTGTTGTTGCATAATAATGATTCCAACCATGAAATTTCTTTCCAAATTGATATAACACGTTCCTAAGTATGAAATATAGCTTATGAGGCTCCAAAATATTATAATAGGATTCATATGGACAAGCAACAAATTGAGGTATAGTGGCTCCAAAATCTTGTTGGGTCACTGTAGGAAAACTATGTGCAACTATAACACATTGACAATTGAGCGAATATGAAGAGTATAAGAACCTCAAATTCGACCCAATTATGGTTATATCAGGTCCATGTGAGTATGACAATAGCCAAAATATATCCATTGACATGGCATACATCCATTGAAGGAAAACAAAGACATAATAACAACATGAACTAATGACTCAATATTAGAAACAAACAAATTGTGAGGTTTACCAACTAAAGAATTTGGGGTTTGTAGGGTCTTTTGTGCATCTAATGGCTAGAAAAATGGTGTCATAACCTACATATAAGTCTACAACTAATATTATAAATTAGAAAAAGAATAATCTGAATGAATTTGGAAAGAGTTAGATGGAGGCAAGGCATAAACTACTGGAAACATAATTGTATTGAGAGAGGGATCTGGAGAAATGATAGGTGATTTATCCAAGAGAGTAAAATATATTTATGATTCTAATATATCAGAATGTGAATAAAAACTAGAGACATGAGAAACTGATTTAATTTTTACACCGAAAGAAAAACATTCATCAACTTTGGGATGTGCATTGTGACAATGCTCATGGGGATCAATAGGCTTTTCTGGATCTTTCTTTCATGTAAAATCAGGAACATCAATGTTATGTCTTTCGAGCAACTGAGTCATGATGTCCATTTTCTTCTTAAAACAATAATTTTCAAAGTGAAAACCATTGCTTCTATAGGAACACTTCGAGCTCCCTTTGTTCTTTCCCTTCATCGGTAGAATTGGAACCTTCATCTTCATCATTGGACTTTGGCTTCTTCTCCTTTATTTTTTTTCTTCCCTTTGGATGTGATATTTCCTTTGGATTTATTTAAATCACCAATAGCAAGTGCAAGGTATTTTGAAGGTTTGATGGTTCCCATTTCGACAAGCTTGTCCTGCTCTTGGGTGAGATTCCATGAACTCTGCCAAAGTAGGCATTCTCCAATTTCGAACTGCAGATTTGGTAGCATGAAAATTTGAAACAGATATTGAAAATTCAGGCCCTAACTTTAAAAGAATGGAAAGGACCAACTGTTCCTCCTTCTTCTCAATTCCACATTGCTTAAGTTGAAGGAAAAGTGACTTAAGCTTCGTAAAAAAGTTAAGAATAGAATCAAATCTACTGGGGCTTCTAGTATAATCCTCTCATTCTCAAGATGACGACCTCTCATCTAATCAATATTCCCAAATAAAGATTCGAATTTACTCCAAACTTGGTTTGGAGTAGTCTAACCATCAAAGTGGAATAGCAATTACCTGGAGGTACTGAGACAGAGTAAGCCATATGCCTCATCCAATCTACTATACCAATTTTCCTTCTCGACTACTGAATTAGGCTCATTCTTTGTGCCCATGGTGATCTTGTACATCCCTTTGCTTCTCGGGAGGATTAACATTTTTTACTTTCAATCAAAGTAGTTTAATGATGTAAGGAAATTTGCTGGGACTTCTCCATATTCAATAGCTACGCTTTTGAGAGCTTGGAACCTGTAAGCTGCAAGAAAAAAACTCAAGAGAATATATTTAGATCAACACTCTCAACATCTAACTCAAAATTGAGCACATTCTCAGGGTCCGTCACACCTAGATAGATTTGTTTGGACGAATCCAAAGTTAATATCAATGCAATTTTACTAGGATTTATGTAGAAACACGATTGCTTCTGATGCATCACTGGATATATCTGAGATTTCATACGGCTTCTATAGCTCTGATACCGTGTAAAAATTTAAACAATAAGATCATGAGCAACAAAATCTATCCTCACAATGCTTAAACAAAGTGACATGAAATTTGAGACAAAGATAATTGGAAATAACGAGTGAACATAACTCAGAATGAGTTAAATTCCATATTATTATTCCACGGGATGTGGGCAATTAAATAATAATCAAATCAAGAAGAATTCAAATTCTTATGGAGGCATTCGAATTGCACCATGCTTATTATGCATTAAAATCCATCTCCAGACAATCATAAATGACTAATTATGACCCCAAACTACTTAATTGAACTTTGTAAGCACGTTAAGGAGACTCAAGGGAGTGAAATTAGGAGGATACGGGCGCATGAACTAATTGAGAGTGGTCAAAAAATCCTACCACCACTTCTCTCATGGAATTTAGGAGTTGGAGTCAATTAAGTAGGTGCAATTGGCACACATGGCACCTTAAATCAAGGAATTGACTTCGTTAACTCCTAAATACATGCATGAAGGCGTATTAGGTCTTAAATAATAGGGGGTAAGGCGTTTAATTGGGTAAATGAGGCCAATGATGATCAAATTTAAACTTTAGGGGTCAACAAATTACTAATGCATGGCCTATGTCTAGATGGATATAAGTGCTCCAATAGAAGCACCTAAAAATTAACTTTAGAAATTATTAAATTCTAATTATTGAGAATTGGTTTTATTAAAGAAAAGTTTCATTGTTTAATGAACACTAATAATTATCATATATTTATAAAGCTTTAAGATTTTTATTTATTTACCATAGTAATAAATTTAAATTATTACGGCAGATTGAACAATTAAACTTTCTTTAAATATTTTAAGTACTTCTATGTAGACAATATTAGATTTGAAATGATGTAAAAGTTTTGTATATATTCTTAAATTTTATGATGATATCAATTTAATCACTCTTTTATTTTATTTTATATGTAAAAGTTATATATATTCTTAAATTTAAGATGCCATCAATTTAATTACTTTTTAGTTTATTTTACATGCAATTTTATCTTATATATTCTTAAATTTAATATGACATCAATTTAATTACTCTTTTAGTTTTTTTTACACTTTTAAAAATGGATTGAAGTCTACATGGTTTGAAGTCAATGTTGATTATAGTCAACCTATATTAAAGTCAACATGGATTAAGAGTTAACTATGGATTGATGCCAGCTATGGACTAAAGTCAACTATGAATTAAACTCAACATGGATCAATTATCAACTATGGATTGATGTCAACTTTGCTCAACTATGACTTAAACTCAACATGGATTGAAGTCAACATGGTGTAAAGTCAACATGGATTAAAGTCAATTACAGATTATAGGAAACTATGGATTACAGTAAAATACAAATTAGAGTCAACTACGAACAAAAGTCAACTATGTATTACAACCAACTATGGACTAAAGTCAATTATGGATTAAAGGTAACCATGGGTTAAAGTCAATAAGGGTTAAAGTCAACAATGGATTAGAGTCAACTATGGATTAAATTCAACTACGGTTTAAAGGCACCATAGATAATACTCAACCTTGATTAAAGTCAACATGGATTAAAGTGAGCTATGGATTACAATCAACTATAGATTAAAGTAAACAAGGATTAAAGTCAACATTGATTAAAGTGAACTATGGATTACACTAAACATGGACTAAACTCAACATGGGTTAAAGTCTAGCTGGATTGAGGTCGACTATGGATTGAATTCACATAAGGATTAAAGTCAACTATGGATTACATTGAACAAGGAGTGAAGTCACTATGGAGTTAATTCAACATGGATTAAATTCAACTATAGATTAAAGTCAACAAGAAGTGAAGTCAACTAGGATTAATAATAAGGTCAACTATGGATTAAAGGAAACATGGATTAAAGTAAACATGTGTTAAAGTCAACCTAGATTGAAGTGAACATGGATTGAAATCAACATGAATTAAATACATTTATGGATTAAAGTCAACATGGTTTAACTATGTATTAAAGTCAACACTAGATTAAAGTCAACTATGGATTAAAGTTAACTAACATAAAAAAATGAAGCAACCATAGTACCAAGGTATTTTTTAAGGATTCTATAATATACCTAAGTATAGTATTCTAGGTTATTATTCTTCGTTAACAAAATCATACATATAGATAGGTAGATGAATGTTAAATATGAAATAGACAATTGTCTGCTAAAATTTGTAAAATTTGGCAAATATAATAATAATAAAAACATATTTTATGTAAATATAGGCAATATTAGAGAGTAAAAATGACCAAATAACGAATTTATTTTTTGAAAAAATGTCCAAAAAGTAGTCAATTGAAGAAATTTTGCCCCTAAAAATTACCGGAACCATACTAAACTTTGTTAGAAAAAAGGTTAGGCATACATTGATTAAAGTCACTTACTTATTAAATTCAACATGGATTAAAGTCAACTGTAAAACTTGAGCAAATTCAGCATGGATTAATATGCGCTATGGATCAAATTAGGAAACATGGATTAAAGTTAACTATTGATTAAAATCAATAACTGATTGAATTCAACATGGATTCAAGTCAACTAGAATTAATGTCAACATAGATTAAAGTCAACTAGGGATTAATATCAACATGGATTAAATTCAACAAGGGATTAAAGTCAAACATGGATTGAAGTCAACCATGGAATGAATTCAACCTTGCTTAAAAGTCAAATATGGATTGGTGTTAATCTTGGATTGAAGCTAACCTTGCTTAACAGTAAACTATGGAGTGAAGTGAACTTACGATTGTGTTGATGTATTTGTAACTTCAAAAAATATTTTGATGTGTATTATCATTGTATGTTGTTGTACCCCTATTGGGGATGTGTCTTACCCCCTTGTGGGATGTATGAATTGTGTCTAGACCTTGAGGTACAACCTCCATTGTAAGTCGATAAAATAGTCCCAGTGTAACATCATGTAAGGTGTATTTGGAGCCTCTATGGGAGAAGTTAGCCCTGTTAGGGAAGACATGTGGACCCTAGTCTTATGTTTGGTGAGTGACTTGAAAGGGTATAAATAGGGAGGCACTCTCTCTCATTTATACATACCTCACACTCTCAAGTTCGCATGATAGAGAGAGACAACAAAAGGAGGAGAGATAAATAGTTGTTGAATACTTCTTGTTACTTCTTTTGATCATCTTACTATTCTAAAGAAGTTTGCAATGTTTTCTTCTTTATGGTTTCCTCGGTGAAAATCTTTATGTCTCGTGCATCTATTATATCTTATGCATCTTGTTGTACTTGTTATTCTTTCAGATAAAGATCCCAAATAAACTAATCATATCTAAAGAAAAACTAACATGGTATCAAAGCCTCTTTGAAAGAAGACAATGTGCAGCTGCGTAAACTAAGGCTTCTAGTTCAAGGTGTTCTCTCCACAGCTCATCAAGAATAGAGGGCTAAGTTGAATTGCCTCAGTAGGGTGCATCTTTTAGTGGAGACAGTTTCTAAATTTGAGAAGTTTCATTTTTCACCCTGTCACTAGTGCCGGGAGGAACTAGGCCATCAAGTTTCAGAGGCTTCCCACCTCAGTTTTCATAAAGTGACCTAGCTGAGAAAACCTCCTCAAGGAGGTGCGTCTTTATGTCGAAACAGAATTCCCAAACTCCAAGGTTGGAAAATTAATGTTTCTCTGACAAACCCCAGGTTAGCTAGCTCTAGAACTAGGTCGGACACCTCAAATCGGTAAGATCTAAATATTTGCTATTTCCACTTGAGGTTCTCATTTGAAAAGATGTCACATCATAGTCAGCTTGAGGACAAGCCTAGAGAGGATGATAACTTCCGAGCATGGAACTTACATAATCTATCTGACCCTTGAAGATAATGATTTGGATTAGTTCATCAATAGAGAAGTTCTAGAACCAGAGGGAGATGAGGGTAAGGTTGTTCATAAGAGAATCATGGCTAAGGCTAAGAGAATCCTTGTATATTCTATTAAGGATCACCTCATCCACCATGTGTCTTCATTCAAGACATCGAAATAAGTGTATGATGATTCGACAAAGATGTTCGAAGGAAAGAACATCAATCGAAATATGACTTTGAGGAACCAGCCGAATAATGTGAAGATACAGAACTACGAGACTAATTAGTCTTACTTCATAAGGGTTGCTCAAATCAAAGAACAACTTGAAGCGATTGAATAAAATGTTGAAGAAGGAGAAATTATAATGACTACCCTGAATGGTATCCCTAGATCATGGGACTCATTCATTAAAGGGATTTGTGCAAGAAGGAAGCTGATCTCTTTCAGTAGACTTCGAGAAGAATGTGCATAAGAATAAGCTAGACTTGTGACAAGAAAATAAAATATGGGAACAACTGATGACCAAGCTCTCACAGTTCACACTAGGAAGAACTTCAAGAAGAAGGAGAACTTTCATCACAACAAGAAGGACAAGAAACTGAAGAATACCAAAAGAGATACTTCAAATGTTTGATTCTATACTTGTGATGAAAAGGGACGCTTAGCAATAGATTGTCCCATCAGGAAAAGGAGAAACCATGCTCATGTTGTCCAAGATGATGAACCAACAAACACAATATTCATATGGGAGAAGGATGAATCGGATGAAGAGTATGTTCTAATATCAACACTTACTGGCACTATCTCACACAGAATCAATGATTAGCTTGTGGATAGTGGAGCTTATAAACATATGACAGGATACAAGGAATCATTCATTAATATGTCTGAACATGACTCACCTCACAAGGTGAAACTTGGGGATTATTATCAATACCCCATAAAAGGGAGTAGTGAAGCTTCATACAAGCTTGACTCCAGGAAATCCTTGAAGATGAAGGATGTGTTATATGTTCCAGGATTGAAGAAGAATCTTCTCTCCATTTCTGCATTAGATGCAAAAGGGATTAGGGTTTATTTTGTTGATGGCCAAGCTTTGATGTGGCCTAGAGGAAATACAATCATAAGATGCAATAATTATTAGAGAAGAAGACGAAGGCTTATACAAGTTGAAGGGACACCCTGAACAAGCACCGGTTCATGAATCAATTGAACCAAGTGAACTATGGCATAGAAGGCTTTCACATGTGCACTACAGAGTAGTACCTATGGCAAGCAAAGCAGTCGCAGGACTGCCAGAGATCCAGGAAAAGCATGAAGGCATTTGCAAAGGATGTGCACAAGGAAATAATGTGAAGAAGAATTTTCCTAGCAGTGAGAGCCTGGCTAAAGGAATACTGGAGATAGTACACTCAGATGTATGTGGACCTATGTCCTCTAGTTCATTAAGAGGGTATGTGTACTATGTTTCCTTTATAGATGATTTCTCACGTAATACTTGGATATATTTCTTGAAAGGGAAAAGTGAAGTTTTCAGTGTTCAAGGAATATAAAGCCTTGGTCAAGAATCAGACCAATAGGAATATGTAGACTCTACAGTTAGATAATGGCGGAGAGTTCACTTCGGAAGAATTCAAGGAACTATGTAGATAGTCGAGGATTAAGAGGGAGTTGAGCACTCCTTACAATCCTCAATGGAATGGGGTGGAAGAATGAAAGAAACGGACCATCATGGAGGCAATAAGAGCCATGCTACATGATCAGGATCTTGCTATGCACCTTTGGGCAGAGGCAGCAAGAACAACTGTGTATGTACAGAACCGTACTCCTCATAGAGTACTTGAAAATAAGACTCATGAAGAGTCTTTCTTAGGAGAGAAACCAAAATTCATCCATATGAGAATATTTGGCTGCCCAGTGTCATACATATCCCAAAGGAGAAAAGGACCAAGCTCAATCCTTCTGGGAGGAAGGGTATCTATTGGAGGAGCTAGTCGGTGAGCCAACTAGTCGAACAGACGACTGATTAGGAGATCAGGTCAGCTGCATAAGGTTGTGTCGATTGACTGAACTAATAGGTAGTTATATGTAACTGTTTGTAAATCATATATATTAGGATGTTGAGCTAGATGAGAACTCGGTTTAGTTCTGTGTATGTATGTACCCTCATGATATAATATAATCTGTTATTCTACATCTATGTTCTTGTCTCTTGTGTCTGTTATGTCTGTATGATCTAATGTGTATTATTGGTAACCCTCTATGATCTATGGTATTAAAACATTGGTTCCGTTGCCAGTAGTACATATCTGAGATGACCATAAGTAGATGATATCAGAACAAGAGATTAAGAACTGGTGAGAACGTAAGGTAGCAAATTATTTGCAGAATTATGCAAGGAGAATTTGATTAACCACTGCTTAGGCGAAGGAGAAATTCTTCATTGAAACTCATGAGAATTTCGTAGAATCGGTACCCTAGCTTTTGAAAAAACTTCTGGATGAAAAATCCAGAAGCAACTAAGGACCAAGCATTGCTAGAGAAACTGATTCGAGGGGGACGAACAAACCTATTGGAGTGATTTGAAAAGATCACAGACGAGTTCTGTGAGGAGCAAGCCATAGAAGAAAGAACTTCGGTCAAAACTATTCAGAAAATATTCTATACAGACCTTACCGAGCAGTTCCTGTGCTCCTTACTAACCCTGCTGCTCAAGTTCCTAATAGAAAAAGGAGTGGGTCATATTGTAGAACCTCTTCCATCACTACACGAACCGCCACCAAATTCTAACTGGGGGGAGAAACAGAAAAAGTGGGAAAAATTCATTGCCGAAAGGGAGTGGGAATATTTCCTAAGTAAGTAAACAGAACTATCTGAGCTTTCTAAAGCATCGAGTAGGCTATGGGGGGGTAGCTGGTCATATGTCGGGGTAAAGTGAAGAGGATTCTAGTCGACTAAAAAGAGATACCATCACCAACAATGAAATGTCAACCTAAAAAGGAAATTGAATGAATAGTGACACACAAAGGTACGACGGATTTACAAAAAGTAGAGAGAGAGAAGAGGCTGAAAAGAAGGGAAGAAAGAAGAGAATGGGCTATAGCACTACAAAGAGGAATGAATACTAGGGTGATAGACCAAGAAAGAAATCCACCAGAGTTGGGTCATGACCGATAGGAAGAAGGCATGGATGAAGAAGCATCACCCATGGAAGAAGACTTGTGGATATAACAGCGTGAAGCTCTCCAAATAGAAGTTCCCCAGGAGATAATACGTCTGTCTCCAACAAATCCGAGTACCAGGATACAAGCCATTGTTGAAGAAGACCTAAGACTAAAAGCTGGTGAGTTTGGTATATGGAGTCGACTAGACGATGAGGTAAATGAAGATAATCATCTAGTGATCCGTCGATCGAAGGAAGGAAACTGGGTAACACTTTAGGCGTACCCTTCCAACCGAAGTATCCACTTACTTTACCTGACACATGAAGGAGCACCCCCCTACCAAACACATCTTTGGAAAATACAAAACAGTCGGACCTGCAGAAAAATCAGTGCAGTTGGACATTGACAGGATAAGTCGACCCAAACCGACTGCTTGTCAGAGAAGAAATGACAAACAAAACGACCGATGGGAATGAAAGTTCCGTCGACAACAACTCTGCACAATAAGACAACAGAACATCCCACATCTCCCACCCCCGCCACCACCACTGCCACCTCCTAGAGAAGACAGTGACAGCGAGAACGACATGGGTCATAGATCAACGCATATCCCTCTATATGAGGGTGACGAGGATCCTAGACGACATTGGTTCATCTGTGAGTTAACATGGGAGGAAAATCAGGTTACAGCTGAAGATCGACAGATGGCATAGTTTGTCGGTGCCTTGAGGAAAAGAGCACTAACGTGGTATATGACCTATATCGAGAGAACCCCCCAAGCATATAAAGTAGAAATTAAAGTGCAATTCTTGTCTTTCTTTAAAACTCCAAACGCAAAACATAAGGCAGCCAAAAAGTTGAAAACAACATCTCAAAAGTAGCAGAGTCTGTCTGAGATTATGACAAATGATGGAAAGACCTTCTTAGCCAACTGTATTATGTAATTGATGAACAACTATTAATTCAGTGGTTTCTTGTAGGTCTATCACAGAAAATTTGGTGGCACATAATCTTGGAGATGTTTAAAACATACGAAGATGCGTTTACAAATCTCTGCAAGTGGAGATGGATGAAGATTTCTCGGCATATCCCATGGATACTAGACTAGAAGAACAGCTAGAAATCATGCATAAATCATTGAAAGAGCCGAACCTCAAGAATCAGGATGTCTGGTGCACAAAATGCTCAACGACTGAACACACTAAAGATAATTATCGACAAGACATAAGTCGATAGGACGTTCGATTTGTTCATACAAAGTGCTTCTGCGACATCTGCCAAGAACATGGAGAACACACAACAAAAGATTGCTCACATAACATGAAAAATGACAAATCATCTTGGTGTGCAATTTGTGAAGTAAAAAGTCACGCAACAACCGACTGCCACTTAAACTTAAAGAACTGAAAAAACTAACAAGCAGTCTACCAGACAAATGTAGTTGTGTAGCACAACAATAACAACCAACGAAGCAATGATCAAAACGAAGCGAATAATCAAATATATGAAGGCCGTCGATATAAATTCCAGTTCGGTAATCGTCGTGGAGGATATGGAGGTCGAGGTCAATTCTCTGGGAATCGCGACAATCGACCATGTCAGCCCATCCAGTGTTTTACATGCTATAAAGAAGGTCATCGATATGCAGACTGCCCATACAAGGACATAACCGATTTAAAATTTTGTACTAGCTGTGGAGTCAGCAATCACTCATTAAAGGATTGTCCTACTATGCTTGATAAAATAAATAAAAAGAAAAATGTTAATGTCTTGTCGTGCGTTGAAAAACATGATGTAATCAACACAAAGAACTTGCATATAGTAACCCGGCAAGGGACAAAAATTTAGGAGTGATAATCCACGCATAACCAAAATAAAATAAAAGAACGATTATCCTAACACAGCTACACAAAAACAATTGTATAATGACGCAACGAATATATTTAAAGAATTTGCTAGACAAGAAGAAGATGATGATAGTCGACAAAGCATAGTTAAAGAATTAATACATTTAGTACAAGATGATAAAGTGGTATCTAAATTCATTGAATTATTGTATAATATGAAGCATAACAATAATATAGAAAAACAAACAAAAAACATATGCAGTCTAAACCAAAAGGACAAAAGTGATGCCGACACTCTTGTTGACCTAGAAATTGAAGGATACCATGTTCGACAAGTTGTACTCGACTTCGGCTCACAAGTAAATATTATGACTCACGACACTTGAGAACAATTGGGTAGACCTTGACTATATGAGTAAGGAATATACCTCAAATTGGCTGACCAAGGTCTAATCGAACCTATCAGAGTTTGGAGAAATGTCGATATGACAATAAAAGGAATATCGACCAAAGTTGACTTTGAAATTATTGACCCTAAGGAAGGATCCAGTTCCTTCCCAGCTTTAGTAGGTTGACCCTGGGGAAGAAAAATCAAAGCATCGATATCTTTAGAGAAATAAAGGATAAAACTAAAAGGGAATGGATAGAAAGTCATAGTACCTATCCACCCATCCCAAGGAGAACCGTGGATAGAACCTATTGATGAAAAAGTCGACATCCGACAACTATACCAAATACAAAATAATGAAGACGACATAGAACCCATTGCCTATGGCGATCTTCACTTAGGCAATCAAGACTCAGTAGAATATAACTCGAATGCAGAATTATATGATTGGGAAGTTAAAAACTATGAGACACAAGCAAGAGGTTACTAGACCATTTAGATAGTACAGAAGAAACCTGTCCAACAATGTTTCTTAGTTTCCATTATCCCAAAAATATTTTTAAAAAAAGCAGGGAATACCCTACCTTAAAACCAACAAATGTAAGTATCAAATAAATCCCAAGATACAAAGAAAGAGAATCACCAGTTATGCATATAGAACAAGTATCTAAAAACATTGGTGAACATGGCCGACTACAAAGCCTAGTAGAAACCGTCATAGGAGAAGCTTCTAGATTGTGGGATACCCATCAATCAAGATTGCAGACATGGACAACAGCTTCAACTTACTTTATAGAAAGATTTGGAGGAAAAGGGCTAACCAAACAAGTCCAAATACCTATGTTCATCCAGGGGCAGGACCCAATAGAACACATAAGAACATGCGAAAGAGAGTGGAAAAGAATTGGATATAAAGACGAACATACATGGCCACACCGGTTTCCATCAATGCTATCCGACTTACCAAACAAATGGTACAAAATGGAAGAAGCAGGGGGTGAAACATTTCAATGGCACGAACTTAGCGTGAATTTCATCAAAGACTTCAGCTTTATACCACAAAATGAAAAAATTAGTCAAAACTGCAAAACAAATCAAAGCATTTATAGAACCGACCGAGAACAACACCCTAACAAAAAATTATGACCAACCGACAATAACATGTAATAACATACAAACCAAGACAATACCACAGTCAACAAGACTACAAATGGAAAACGAAAAATCCGGAAGGGAAAAGCTTTCGATGGAAATCATACCATTCAGAAACAACAAAACCAATTCGCACAGAACTTAAAGTCGAGACAACCGACAAATAAGATACCGATCGAATGACTGCAACAGACTTTCCTGCTACATTTTCACAATTCAAAGAAGGGAGCCGACCGATCAATGAAGCTAAAGCACCAGAATGGTTAGATGCCAAAGTTAAAACTAAAGAATTTGACATATCAAATGTTGATTGACCAAAAATGGCAAAAATTGGCGATTACTGGAGTGAAGAACAAACAACCGAAATAGTAAACTTATTAAAATAATTCTAGGATGTATTCGCTAGAGACTACAAATATCTCAAAGGTCTAGTCCATGAAATGGGTGAAATGAATATCGACATTAAACCTGATGCACGACTTGTAAAGAAGAGGCCATATAAATTAGCTCATAAATACAAAGAGATAGTCAAGAAAGAGATTGATAATATGCTTGCAGCAGGAATTATCTACCCTATTGACCAATCGGAATGGGAAAGTCCAATGGTTGTACAACCAAAGAAACACGACCTGATAAAGCTAAGGATCTATGTCAACTTCAGAGAATTAAACAAAGTCACCTTAACAGACCCATTCCCAACACACTATGCAGACGAAATCCTAAATGAAGTTGTAGGACATGAATGCTACTCGTTCATAGATGGACTCTCAGGTTAGAACCAAGTACCAATAGCTAAAGAAGATCAGAAAAAGACGGCATCCGTATGTGAATTTGGATCATTTGCATACAGAGTTATGCCTTTTGGTCTAAAAAATGCACCTACATTATTTTCGAGAATAGTGGTCAAAACATTTCAAGAATATATCTACAAAACAATGGCAGTATATTTCGACAATTGGACAATATACTATACACTGAAAGATCACTGCAAATGGCTAAGGCTCATGTTGGAATGATGCTGACAAATCCAGTTATCTCTTAACATAAGAAAATGCATATTCCTAACTCCTATAGGGATACTATTAGGACACATTGTATGCAAATAAGGCATCAAGGTCAACTTTGCAAAAATAAAAATTATCCTCTACTTAAAACCACCATTGAACCCAAAACAAGTCAAGGTACTACTTGGTCATACAGAAAATTTATGAGTTACTACTCAGATATGACCTATCCATTGGAAGAACTATTAAGAGAAGATCAAGAGTTCGAATGGACAGATGAATGTAACATATCATTTGAAACACTAAAAATGAAGCTAGTAGAGGCACCCATCCTAAGATTCTCAAATTGGTCGATCAAATTTCACGTACATATCGATGCATCAAGCCTAGCAATAGGAGCGATCTTAACACAACCAAGGGACGGCGAAATGGATTACCCCATAGTTTACAGTAGCAGAAAACTAAATAAGGCAGAAATAAATTATTCAACAACAGAGAGAGAAGCATTAGGAATGGTTTTTTCACTACAGAAGTATCGACATTACCTACTAGCCAACCCTTTCATATTTTATACTGACCACCAAGCATTAAAATACCTTGTAAACAAACCCTTACACCATGGGAGAATTTGTCGATGGATACTAATATTCCAAGAATTCGAATTTGAAGTCGTTGTTATACTAGGAAAATTAAATGTTGGACCCGACCACTTATCGCGAATCGACACAGGAGAGGAGCCTACAAGAGTCGAAGACGTACCAGATGCACACTTATTTCGAATAGAAGTAGTCCCAGCATAATTAGAGGAAATAGATCAATTCTTAGAAAATGGTCAAGCACCAGAGGGCATGAGCACGAAAAAGAAACAAATCTTAGCTATGAAAGCTGCACCATATCGCCTCATAAATGGATTTTTATATAAAATAGGCCTGAATGACATCCTCAGAAGATGCGTATTAGAACAAGAAAGATATAATATCATGTACGAAGCACACTGTGGACCGACAGGAGGACATTTTCAAGCAGACACAACTGCCAAGAAAATCCAACAGTCAGGGCTATGGTGGCCGACACTATACAAGGATTGTAAAATTTTTGTTAGCCAATGCGACAGATGTCAATGACTGGGTCGACCTCTTCCTAGTATAGAAATGCCCTTGATATCAGTAAACCCAAGTTTGACATTTGAAATTTGGGCCATTGACTTCATAGGACCATTCCCGATACCAACAAAAGGAACAGGTACAAGATACATGATAACCACAGTAGAATATGTAACCAAGTGGGCAAAAGTAGAACCAGTTGACACATGTTCCAGTGAGATAGCTGCTAAATTTATCTACGAAAATATAATTACTAGATTTGGATGCCCAATAACGCTAATCAGTGACCAAGGTTCACACTTTATTAACAAAACCATCAAAGCACTAACAGACCAATTCAAAATTGACCACTGACGTAGTACAACTTATCACCCTCATTCGAATGGAGCAATAGAGGCATTCAACAAAACATTAACAAGGGGTATAACAAAAATCTGCAATATTGACAAAGATGATTGGGACGAAAATATACCTGCAATACTATGGGCTTATAGAACAACATACAAGTGTTCGACCGATCAAACACCGTTCCGACTAGTCTATGGCCAAGAAGCAGTTGTTCCACTACATTTTCGACAGCAAACACCTATCATAGCAGATATTTTACATGTTGATGTCGAAGAAGGCAGGAAGGACCGACTGATGCAATTAAGCAAGCTAGAAGAACACCGACTACTCACTCTGCAACATCAAGAAATCCAAAAACAGTAGCAGAAGGCTTGGCAAGATCGTAATATAAAAAACAAAAATATGTTGGTAGGGAACCTCGCCTTACTATATAACAGTCGAGTAAAAGGAAAACCCAAAAAGTTACACACATAATGGATGGGACCTTACATTCTCGAAGAGATTTATTCCAACAGATCAGTTTGACTTACAAGGCATAATATTTCGGAAACTTGTTAATGGTGCCCGACTAAAACGATACTAAAATTTAAAAAGTTCAAAAAAAAGAGACATACATATAACGACCATAACTGTCAGACAAAAACTATAAAAATCTAAAAATCCTAAAAAAACAAAACAGAACCAACACCCATAACCCAGGATGATAGGAAATTTCGAAAGATATAATAACCAGCACTTCGACAACTAACACCAAACCCATCGACATACTGCCATCGACCATTCACATGATCGACATCGACCGACGACCCTGAAGGTCGAATCACGCCTTCATGACTACGGACACAAGGAGCGCCAAAATCAAATCGCAATAAACGCAAACTCCAGAGACCGTGCTGGACCATAACTTCCGCAATTAATACATCCATTGACAGAAACGTCACCCACTCCACCTATAAATATCGGACCAGAAAAAGATCATTTACTATATTTTGAAGAGATAGAACAATTCAGCAGTCAGAAATTTGAGAGATGAGAACCTGTATGAAACGTCGACCAAGAGACCGACGAGATGGCCCCAAAGCAAACTAGAGTTGCAGCTGCACAAACAAGGGAACTACAATCAGCAGAAACTCCACTCATGAGACGACTAAGAAACATCAAGAACGCCAAAGTACAAGAAACCTAATGGGCGAAAACTTGAGCTGAAATTAAGGAATGGGCTTATGTCAACAAGAAATAGACACAAGAAGCAGAGAAGATAGTTCCATTATGAACTACATGAACACACCGTTCATGGCAAGTTTTGGAAGAACGAAAGAAACCGCGGTAAAATTCATTATCAGCTGATACCATGATGAAATTTTTTACTTCGATAGGCCAGTAGAAATCTCTGGCGAAGTCATATACAAGCTAACTGGTCTCTCAAACCAAGGTGAACCTGTCCCTGTCAGCATAAAAGAAGGATTGGTAGAATGATTAACAGGGACACCATCAGGAAAAAACTCAAAAGGGCTAATGATAAGTCAAATACAAGCTTGGACACCACAAATTGTGGCCAAAATCATAGCAACATGGCTCACCCCTATAGGACATGGGAGTGACCTGAAGCTAGACATGTTAGAAGCGGTAGACATAATAGCAGAAACGGGAAAAGTGTACAGGTAGGCTCAGTATGTCGCCGACATGCTCAAATCTATATGTGAGAAGTGTTAGGAGTCAGCCGGAATTATAAGGTTTCCATCTGTGATACTCTGGATAGTGATGTACCACTTGTGCCCAGTCGGGGACAAACAGTTCCAAGAACCACACAAATACCACATGTGGAGGTTCAATCCATTTGCGTAGAATGGAACAATGAGGGAATTAGCAAACGAAAAAGTACTATTGGAAAATTGGTTCCAAAACTTAAAAATCCATTCAACTAGATGGAGGGTGCCTCAGAACATCTGAATAAGTCTGCCGAAAACAAGACACATCCAACTAGAACTTGGCCAAACAGTAGTCTAGTATATGCAAGGAGCAAAAGCAAAAGCAAAACCTCTCCCCTATTACCTAACAGTCGAAGAGATTTTCCAAGAGCTAGCTCGACAATCAAATACAAAATTATCAATACCAGCAAAGGCTAAAGAAGTAAACCTACCAATTGAAGAACCACTGACTGACCAGGAGAAGGAGGAGGACTATGAACTCTAACTATATATCAGCACCTTCATGTCGGAAGAAATACCAGCAAAAGACACTAACAAACTACAAATAACAACTTTACCACCACCGACTAAAAGGGGAAGTACACCGACCGAGCATCAGGTGACTAAACCAGCAGAGAAAAACATCAGTCCGGTTCACCAATAGGAGGGAGGACAAGGACTAGAGGAAGACATTGAATCTGAAAACCCAAAATACGCTATAACCAAAGACAAAATCAGAAAGCTAGCAAGGGAAATAGCAACCGCAAGAAAAAAGGAAACTCAGGTAAAAGGGAAGGGAAAACGCAAGATTATCTTCTCAGAATCAGAAGATGAAGATGAACTAGTAGCTACGGCTGTTGACATCATAGAAAATGTTGTAGCGAACAAAGTTATGGCTGAGATGTAGTTGAGACGCTTCGTCGAGACAGGAGCAAAGCAGGGGAGGCCGAAAAAGGTAACAACCCCCTCAGTCAATGAAAACATTGTTGACCTAGTGTCTACACCTCCACCCCCATCTCCAACCCAGATTACATAGGAAGACACTCCACAGATACCCACCATAAGCCCAGTTGACATTTGCAAAAATGCTATGCCAGAAACCCTAAAAGAGAGGTTCGACCAGGATGGCGACTTCCAAGCATTCATTGAAAAACTTCCAAAACTATTTACTTCAGCCCAAAAAATTTCTACCAAGTGCTCTCTAGTCGAATCTAGCACAACATGCCAACTCCTAGCGCAACAACTTGGCCAGATACCACAAAAACCAAGAACTATAGGAATCATTAAGTCAATTTTTGTAAGAAATCCTGACACCTCTTCCGAAATTGCTGCAAGTCGCACCACATCAATTATACCCTCAGATAACCCCCAGCCACCAGTAGCCAATGAACCAGTTGAAGGTATGGAAGAAGATAACCAGGATGACATGGTAGCAATCAATAAGGTAATCGACAACTTGTTCTCCAATGACCTAGACGACTCACCACCAGAAGTCGACGATCCATTGTTGCCTGACAATATCCCCACTACACCAATTACACTCGACCATTCACCATCTCCACCACCACTTCCCAATCCAGAACCTTTAACAAACCCTGAACCATCTGTACCAAATCCTCCAGATACACATCCAGCTACAGGTCCCACCCAAGAAAGTCAACCAAAAGTTACAACGACCGTTGAATATTAGCAACTAGAAAACCAAACACAGGAGAAACCACCACTTGCAGATGCACAGGCACAACAACAGACATAACATCATAAACACAAGAGAAAACGAGACAAAAAGAAGAATGAACATCACAAAGAGCATAGGGCGACAAACATCCACCTTAGCCAGTTGGGATCTTCTACTGTAGTCGACACAACAAAACTAAGAGACAAAGAGTTGGGACAACTCTTAGAAACTCTGGCCATCGAGGAAAAAACAAGAAGCCAGACTAGATGACAGCAGGTCGACGACATTAAGAATGAACAAGTGGAATTCTTGTCAAAATACAGAAACTTAGCTCAAACTATAATACCAGGGCTGATAGAAGCCGAAACTGACAAGCCACTGGAGAAAGCATATCAACTATTTGAGAGTGTGGTGGTGACCCTACAAGTGCACATACAAAATACAAAAGAAGATAAAAAAGAAGAGACATCCAGATTATTAATGCAACAGTACACAACATTCTCAGAAGCTTACAAAGTGCTGCAAGACCACTTGGAATAATCTGTCATCACAGAGGAGGTACTCCGTGATTGGCCTACTTATTACGGACAAGTATTTCAACAAACCTAACAGACTCAAGAACAGATTCAAGCATTGGAAAGAAGAAAAAACAATGAAGAAGCATTGAGAAATACAATACAAGATCAAATCGTACTGGAGGCAGCCAAACTATAGAGACTAGAAAGACAAGCACACCAGTGGGTACATCAAGCACTCCCAAGCTTGGATATAATCTGCCTGCAGATGAAAATATTACTAGAAGCAGCAGAAGAAAGATATCAATTCTTGGGACCTGACATGGAAAGTATAGTAGACCTGCCCATCCAGGAGAAGATGTTGACTTTATCAAGCATCACAACATTGACCATCGACATCCATAAAGTACTACAAAGTTGGATAGAATTTCAACATCAACTAGCTGTTACTGTGGAAGAAATTGTTGAAATATGCATACAAAAACGACCAACCATATGAATGCATATCCCATGAAAACAAACAATAAAGTAACTATCTCAGATAGCACAAAATTTTGAGTACCTTCCTTGTTTCTTCGGGACGAAGATTTTTTTTCTTTCTTGGGGGAGATGTTGGAGGAGCTAGTCGATGAGCCGATTAGTCGAACAACTAACTGATTAGGAGATCAGGTCGGTTGCATAAGGTTGTGTCGGTTGACCGAACCGACAGGTAGTTATATGTAACTGTTTGTAAATTGTATATTTATTAGTTTGTTGAGCCAGATGAGAACTCGAATCAGTTCTGTGTATGTATGGACCCTCATGATATAATATAATCTGTTATTCTACATCTATGTTCTTGTCTCTTGTGTCTGTTATGTCTGTATGATCTAATGTGTATTATTGGTAACCCTCTATGATCTGTGAGATTACAACAATATCTTCCTAGGATACAGTGATACATCAAAGCTAGCCTACCGAATATACTTCCCAGGATTCAAGAAGATCGACATCGGTAGAGATGTAACCTTCGATGAAGACTCGACATACTTCAGATCAAGGAGGACACCCATCTAGGAGGTTGAGGAACCTAAAGTGACAAGAAGCCAAGACATGGAAATTGGAGAAGCAATTCCAGAGGAAAATGAAGATCACAGCATGAAAAAACCACAAGAGCCAGTAGAGACATTCCTTGAGAAGGACTCCCACAAGAGGAAACCAGCATGGGCACCAGAGCTCTTATGAGAAGATGAAAGGTATGGTGCTCCAAAGGGAATACATAGAGAGAGAAAGAGGAAAATCCCTACAATATCTATGTGGCCCTGCTGTGTGACATCATTGATAGAGAACCTTCCACATATGAAGAGCCTACCGAAAAAGAAAGAATGGAAGGATGCGATGGTCGAGGAATATCAGTAAATCATGAAGAATGATGTCTGGGAGATTGTTCCGAGGGCAGAGAAGAAGTCTGTCATGACTTCGAAGTGGATCTATAGTATCAAGTATGCTACAGATGGAAGCATTGAGAAATACAAGGAGAGATTTGTAGCATGATGCTTCTTGTAGAAATAAGGCATAGTCTGTGAAGAGACATTTGCACCCGTGGAAAGGTACACTTCCATTAGGACCATACTTGCTTTGGCAGCAGTTATGAAATGGAAAATACACCAGATGGATGTCAAGAAAACTTTCTTGAATGATGTACTCAAGGAGGAAGTGTATGTGGAACAACCACTAGGATTCAAGACACATGATATAAATACCCATGCGTGCAAATTGAAGAAGGCCTTGCATGGATTGAAGCAAGCACTGAGGACATGGTACGATAGGATGGATAAATTCCTGATGAGCTTGGGCTTTACCAAGTGTAAAGCAGATTCCAACCTCTACTTCAAGGTGGAAGACGAAAGACCAGGGATACTCCTACTATATGTCGATGAATTTTTTCTAACAGGTGAAGAGGATCTCATTACAGATGCAAAGAGGAGACTTGCTACAGAGTTCAAGATGAAATACCTAGGAATGATGCACTACTTCTTAGGCATCGAGGTGTGGCAAAGTGAAAATGTGATCTTCCTTGGTCAAGGAAACTATGCAGTAGAGATTATGAAGAGATTCAGAATGATAGATTGCAAGGAATTAATGACCACACCTATGGCATCTAACTTGAAGCTTTTGAGTGATGCTGCATCCGAGAAGTTAGATGCCACAATGTATCGTCAGATGATTGACTCATTGATGTATCTGACTAATACAAGACTAGACATATGCTTTGTGGTGAACACCCTGAGCTAGTTCCTGACAGATCGAAGACATGTTCACCTCATAGCAGTAAAGAACATGCTGAGGTACCTAAAAGGTACAGTGGATTATGGGCTCAAATATGATGTGAATCATAAACCTACATGGTTATGTTGATTCGGATTGGGCAGGTAGAGCCACTAATAGGAAGAGCACCTCAGGTTGCTACTTTAGTTTGGGATCTGGCATGATCTCCTGGTTCAACGAGAAGAAATCATGTGTGGCACTGAGTACATATGAGGAAGAGTATGTTGTCACTTGCTTGTCTAGTTAGTGCAAGGTAGTGTGGCTTCGAAAGCTATTGTCTGACTTATTTTATCTTCATTTGGATGTGACTTGTATCTTCTGCAAAAATCAGAGTTGTGTGAAGCTGTCGAAAAATCCTGTGTTCCACGACAAGTCAAAGCACATCAAGGTCAAGTTCCACTATATCAAGGATATGGTGGAGGGAGGAGCAGTGAAGCTCCAGTATGTGGAAACATAGGATCCAATAAACGATGTGTAGACCAATCCACTTACAAGATTGAAGTTCGAGTACTTCAGAGAAATAATTGGTGTGATCCAGATCGAGATCCCTCGAAAGAGGGAGTGATGTGTTCTAGCATAGCTAGAAATACAGGTTGTCTGAGCATAAAATTATGGCAAATCTCATAGGTTGCTCAGACGTAATTAGTCCTATAGGTTATCATTGGATGTAATCAGTCCTTGTGAAGCTCGCAGGTTATCCTTGCATGTAATCAATCGTGATATGATACATAAGCATGATATCTCACATGGGAAGTGAGATAGGTTGTTCGAGTCGAAAAATCCTAGTGTAACAAGATGCTAAAACGTAATCAATCATGTAGGTTGTCCTCAGATGTAATCAGTCCTGGCGAAGCTTGTAGGTTATCCCAGGACGTAATCAATCCTATGATGGGTTATCTGAATGTAAAAATGAGACCTAGTGTGGTACGCCGGTTATTAGGATGTAATATGCCCCATGGGTTTTCTGAGTGTAAAAATGAGACCTGGTGTGGTACGTAGGTTACTCAGATGTAATACGCCCCGAACGTTATCAGAACGAAAAAAGATCCTGGAAGCAAGTTGTTTAGATGTAATCCCTTAAGGCTGACTAGAGAATGTAAAATGTCTTGATGTAGCAGGTTGTTAGGTCGTACTCCATCCTTACATATATATCCATATATGTGTGTTACCATGTTGAGATGACAAGGTCATGAAGCACGAGAGGTGTACTTAGGCTGTTCTATGATAGAACGCAAGTCGACCATGGATGCTTTGTTTGTTTTGTTTTGTCTTTTTCAAGACAAAAGAGGTGATCTGGATATAACAAAAAGAAGGTAGAAGACGCAGGTTATTTCCGTGGAAATGTAAAGAAGGTCCTGGAGAGTTCCTACGTGACGGTTTGCTCAATTTGTTATGAAGACCTGGTGATATTTATGAATATTTTCTATACGGAAGTGTGAGAAAAAATATCTTTCTACCTATCTGTCTCTACTGTCGATGGAATACTTCCATGCCTAGCTAGAGATCCTGGATAAGAAAGTGTGTAGGACCATCTACTACCTGTTCATCTCATCTGCTGATGGGGCACTCACATACATGGCTGAGAACCTGGACGAGTAAATGTGCATGACCATCTATTGCATGTTCATCTCATCTACCGATGGGTTACTTCCATACATGGCCGAGAACCTGAACGAGTAGAGGTGTCTGTGTGATCACATGACCATCTGCTACCTGTCCAACTCATCTGCTGATGGGATTTCTCCCATACCTGGATGAGCACATGAATGAGCAGAGGCACCTGTGTGAACCTGACCATCTACTACCAGTCTGTCTCATCTGCCGATGGGATTTCTCCCATACCTGGATGAGATCCTGGACGAGCAGAGGTACCTGGGAAAAAGTATCGTAAATCTCTCTCAGTAATCTATCCCTATCAAGGAGGGATAGGTTCTCTTCTACTCCAAGTCTTCCGCGAAAGTATTCAAGATTCATCTTGGGAAGAGGCTTGGTGTGAACATATGCAGTCTGGTCATCTGTCGAAATATACTGGAGCTCGACCACACCTTTCTGCACCATATCATGTATGAAGTGATACCGAATCTCTATGTGCTTTGACTTGTCATGAAATATTGGATTCACTGACATCTACACATAGCTATGTTTATCATGGTGAATCACAGTTGACTATGGAATTTGGCCAAACAATCCTGCAAGAAGTTTATGAAGCCAAATTGCTTCTTGGGCTGCTGAACTAGCATGCATATACTTGGCCTTTACAATACTGAGAGCTACTAAGTTCTGCTTCCTATTATACTAGGAAATTACTGTAGAACTCAAACTGAAACAACATCCTGAAGTGCTCTTCCTATCTGTAGTGCATCTGGACCAATATGAGTCTATAAACCCTTGCAATATCAAGTTAAAATTTGAATTCTACCATAGATCATATCCCACATTTCCATTTAAGTATTTGAGCACATGTTTTGCATCATTCTAGTGAATCTGCCTCGATTCACACTTGAACTGACTGAGGGAATTCACAACAAAACAAATATCTGGTTTGGAGTTTGTTAGATACATCAAGGACCTAATCAACTGATGATACATGGTGTGAATCTGAAGCAGAATCTCTTAGCTTCTTCAAATTGCATCCATCTGAGTATCTATGGACTTGCAGTCCAACATTCTGAATTGCTTCAGTATATCCATGGTGTATTTTCCTTGACCTAGAAAAATCCTCTTTTTACTTTATCATACTTCTAATCCCAAGAAGTAATGCATCGACAATATCATTGAGAAAGATTGTCTTGGCATCCATCTGATACAACTTCCATCCCATTGCTGAAGTAATAGCAATGATCGATTTGATGGAAGTATATCGAGCCATAGGAGCAAATGTCTCATCATAATCGACTCCCTCTTTCTAAGAGAACCCTTTGGCAACAAATATGGCCTTTTATTTTTCAATTCTCCTATCTTCTCCATGTGGAGCTTCATGCTTCTCTGCATTCTGCAAAAATCTGTCGTGCCCATTTGGGTCTTTTCTGGCTTACTGTCGTTTTTGTGGGATCATCATCTTGTTGAACTAGATCAATGGGACTGATCTATTTATTCATTTCTTTAGACTCCCTCTTAATTTTTGGAGGGAATATGATCTCATCTCTTCATCGTCATAGATTTCCATATTTGATCCTCTTCCTTTTCAGCAGGGATGATTTTAAGGAAGCATACTTATTTAAAAGTGTATAAATGTTGGCGAATATTACCAATTCTTAAAACACCAACTATAAAATGATTGGCGATATTTTTCAAAAAATATTTTAATTTCCAAGGATTTTATATCATTTATATAATAATTTGGCGATTTTTATGGTGGAAAACATTTACCCCATCAAAATTGGGCGAAATAGGGCTTCAAAAAATGAAAAATGGCGAATCTTTTTTGGGAGCAAAACATGGAAAAATAGCCCATTGGGCTAAAATTCGCCCCTAAAATTATCCTTGCTTTTCAGATATCCATTTCTTCTTCAAAGGTTGCATCCTGCCTGACTTCGATTTGAATCGATCCCGGGATGTATATTCTGTAATGCTTTGAAGACTTGCAATATCCCATGAATTTTTCCTTCTTGCCTGAAGGTTCTAGCTTGGGCATGTAAATGTAGACTAGAAATTAATTATCCATCCTCGTGAAGACCAGGTTCATCAAGGATCCTTCAATTGTCTTATTTGAGTCATGACAACAATGCCGTCAGGTTTCTATCATATGCAATAGACTAGAATCCTTTCCTTTGAGGGATAACTCCCTCTGTCTCTCAGAATTTGGTTGAGTAAATCTTGTTGAAGCAGCAAATAGACCAACATTCGAAGAAACTTTCTACTTTTGATCACCAAATCTCTGCATGATATTATTTTGTGTCTGAGAGTCATAATACATGCTTATAGAGGATTTCTGCTTCCCTTCCATCTGTATATCAATGTGATCACTTGTCCTTGTAGATCATGGCATTCCCTACAAGTCAAATCCCGTCAGATGGTTAGCAATATTTCATAATCAATGTATTAACAAGATAGTGTAGGCAACATTTTAGTCAATGCTTCGACACAACACACATAAGGCAATTATCTGGATGCTTATGGTCTCCATTATAACATACCATTAAGAGTGTGTACTCTGGTATGTTATAAAGGAGTTGTCATCCTAGATGGGTTGTGCAACGTGACAGGCTATTTAACTACCTAAATTTAGAAATGTAGATATGTGTAAAACATATTGGAAAGAAACCAGATCTAATCTACTAGAGCATGTAAAATCAAATACTTATCTTTTGTAGCTTTGTGGGCAGGCTCCCACTATTAGAGTCCACTGATCTTCATATGCTTGATTGATGATCATCACAGTCTGGATCTTCATATCATTTCTTAGAATAAGAACTCCAAACGATCATACTTCCTTGGATCCTTGTGAGGAGGGCCTTCTTCAACATTAGCAGTTGAAGCTTCATGGTTCCTTTTGATTGAACTTCGACAACTACTGGCATAATGACCGTATTTCTTGCACTTGTAGAACTGTATCTGAGATAAGTACTTCTTCTCTTGTTTTTGTTGAGTGCATTCTGCCCATAGATTATCAAATTTGGGCAACTTGGTCCGACCACTTATAGTTTGGATAAAATACTCCCAAGATGGTGGGAGACCATTTAAGGTAGTCATAACGAGATCCTTTTCTTCAAGATTGTCTCCACTAGACTTTAGCTTGTCCTATAGTTTGGTGATCCTCATGAATATGAGGCAATATTCTTGGTCTTCGTCATCTTCATATTCAACAGTTTAAATTCCTCAATGTGAGAGTCACATTTATATTACTTTGTTCAAATTGCTTCTTTAAGTTTTTGAACATCTTCCTCGCTGTCGTCTTTTTCGAGATCCGAGGAACCAAGTGGTTTCTAACTGAGTCCACCAAAATACTTCTTGCTTTGGCATCATTCTTCCTCCAGCAAGGTTTGTCTTCTCTGGCTTCTAGTTCTGGGACCTTTTCATTTACACACTGTAATAGGTCATTTTCTTCTAGTAGGAGAATAACCCTAGACTTCCAGGGGATGAAGTTGGAAGCTCCTTCCAGATGATCTTCAACCTTCATGTTGACCATCTTAACTATAGATTTGGATCTGAAACCCTAGTAGAGACTAGGTCAAAACTAAAGGTTGGAGTTTTGGAAAACTAACTCCATAGATAGATGTGCCCTAGAAAGGCGAGTTGAGAAGAGGCAGCGTTGAGCCAAAACTATGGAGGGAGTAGGTAAAAAACTGAAACCCTAATTTCTGTTGCAGTGACAGAATTGGGTCAAAAATTGAAATTTATCAGAATTGAATTCTATCTTCACTAAAAGATGTGCCCTCCTTAGAGATAAATTACCAAGGCTCTTTTTCTGCCAAAAGGTTGAGTGAATACCTTGAAAGATGAAACCCTATTTCCAACAGGTTTCCGACAGAGTTTCGACAATAATGGATTCTTCTAGCACTGCTCTGATACCATGTTATATTTCCATAGCAGTATATCTTAATTGTATTTATCAATAGGATCAATAGAAGATAGACAAAGCACAAAATAATAACACGACAATAACACGAGCATTTTATCCTGGGAAACCCGAATGGGAGAAACCCAAAAACCTTCGTTTAAAGATGATAATTCTAAGAACATTGTACAATGAATAAGAAAGAGAAAATATGGAAATGCTTCCCAAAGATAGAAAAACCATGAAAACAGTCTTCTTCTGTAGTATATGCGAACTTATCTCTCCTACAAACTGCAAACTTCACTGTGTTTCTACGATGTGGAAAAATGAGGAGGAGTGCCTCCTATTTATACATATTTTCCACTAATACTTTAACTGAGGACGACTTCTCTTGGGGGAGAAATATAATTTATATTTTATAATTTATTTTATCTTTTCTATTGCTTGCAAATCTAGGTAGAAGTTACCCTAGGATTGAAGTCAACTATAGATTGAAGCAGCCTTGGATTGAAGTGAACCTTGGTCAAAGTCAACCGTGGATTAATAATGTGGTTGTGGTTTTTTAATATTGTTTCTTAATATGGTCAAACAATGGTTGGCCATGTTCTCCTAGTTATGTCAACCATGCTCAACATTAACCATGTTCTCCTAGTTTTGTCAACCATTATTTAATAAAGTAAACCCACACCAATTGATGACCTTATATAACCATGATGGGATTTGATCCCAAGACCTCCTGCTCGCAACTTAAAGTGCTCAACCACTTGAGCTAACCCATTGGGCTAATTTAGTTTATTGATACTCTCAATGTTAACCATGTTCTCCTAGTTATGTCAACTATCTTTAAACATGATCAACCATTATTTAATAAAGTAAACCCACATCAAAGCTAACCCATTGGGCTAATTTAGTTTATTGATACTCTCAATGTTAACCATGTTCTCCTAGTTATGTCAACCATCTTTAAACATGATCAACCATTATTTAATAAAGTAAACCCACATCAAGTGAGGACCTTATATAAACATGAGGGGATTTGATCCCAAGACTTCCTGCTCGCAACTTAAAGTGCTCAACCACTTGAGCTAACCCATTGGGCTAATTTATTTTATTGATACTTTTTATTTGTTATTAATTTATTATATTTTTATTTATTATTATATGTTCTTTATATTTTTCATAAAAAAATAATTTTATTTTTAATTTTATTATAATATAATAATTCATTAAACCTAACTTGCACGTAAGTTGTCAACTAACAAACCATATTCATTAATAATATGGCTTTTATAGGCTAAGGGAGACACCATTTGGTTGATGAGACCTCCTTGAAAGTGGGACACTATGATCTATGAAGAACAAATACATATTCTTAAGAGTGTTTGTTGTATGTTGTTAAGCAAAACCTAAAATATATAATTTTATATCCATTATTCATACCAGATTGTTAGAGTTGATAATGGTATGAAAATACAAAACCAAATTGTTACTAGTTTCTTTAACCACCCTTTAAGTGAAGTTTATTTAAATCTTAATCAAGATGAATTTAAGTTTTTTTTTTCACACAAAAATACAACTTTATATTAATGAAAGTTGTGTCTTACAATCGGGTTATCGGGCTACATATATACATAATTTCTCCATAAACCTTATAATCATTTTTCGAGGGTAGAATCATATGTTGTGCCTTTAGATTCTTAAAATAGACAATCATACCGAGACTTGTCAATACATAAATCAAATTCTAGCTAACTAATATTTAATGATCCTTGTTCTAGACAGGATGCCCCATTGAACTTGGCCCATTTGATGGATTCCATACCATCACCGATGGGTTGTTTGGATAGTACGTCCGATTCGGAGTTCAGTTCTTGATAAATATGACAGATGGAGGTGTGCTGGAAATATTCTATTAGTTCTTTGGTCCTTCTGATCCAATGGAGACGCTAAATAATATGTAGATCTTGAGAGCCTCTTGCCCAATCCACAATAACCTTAGAATCTCCAAATATCGTGACAGGCAGAATTTCTTTTATTTTAGCGAAATAGAGTAAACCCCATAACACAAGTAACTTTGCTTTAGTATTTGATACAGGACCAATGCTCAGCTTGAGTCTATAGTTCAAAGTTTTAGTAATCCTGATGATCATACCGGCACCACAAATTCCCCCCTGCTCGGCTCCATCAAAATAGCCCACAATGCCCTGCTGAACCGCCTGATATGAAGCTTCCCTCCTGATATGCAAATTTTGTTTCATATAGTCATAAGAGTGAAGCAAGCCTATGGCGATCAATCCTGTAAGATTGTAGTCAGGCCTCCCATTCTGAAATATTATGTTGTTTCGTATTCTCCACACCGACCATAATATGGCAATCTGGACGTCAACCAAAATGTCGTTGCTCTTTGAAATGTTGACAAAGTTTTCATAGATATTCTGTTTATCCCAGCTAACAGAGAGAGAAAAATAGGAACAAATAATTGTCCACGCCGCTTGGAAGAAAACACACTCACCAAAGATGTGGTTGGCGCTTTCTAGATTGTTAGCACAGAGGCTGCACCATCCGGGGCCTGAGTGGCCACGCTTCTGCAAACCGTCCCAGGTGATTATTTTCTGCGTCATACACAGCCACGCGAAACATTTCAGTTTTGCTGGTACTTGGCCTCTCCAAATGCGATTGAGCAAAATCGCCCGAGGATGTGGATCCTGTTGGGAAATTAGATTATCGTACATGGATTTTGCAGTGACGAGTCCAGTCTTTTGGTTGCATGTCTACACAATTCGGTCAAGCTCCCGGTTCAGTTGTATGCCCGCATCGATCAGTGAGGAAATATAGGAGAGCCATTCCTGCTTTAAACTATTACTGATGCCAAGAATGGTCACGTTGCTCCATATGGGAAAGCCCTGCTCATGCTGCAAATATATCTGGGAGAGGTCATAAACATTCCTATCATGAAGGTGATTGATCAGCCTGTTAGATAATAAAGGTTTGCCCACTCCAACGATCGGGTCTATGCCGATATAAACTTGAGAACCCCGACCCACCTGCCAGGAGAGATTAGGAGCCAAAAGAGGGGGAGTGTTTGCCAAACTACGCTAGATCAATGAACAATTGCTGGGATGAATTTTGCCGGATCTAAGCCATAAATTGTATGGCATCCTGCAGAGGCATTTGCTTCTTATTACCTTGCCCCAAAGCCCAACATCTTGCAATGCCTGCCAGAAGCTCTTGGCGCATAGTGAGGAGTTGAAAATAGTGAAATTTTTGATGCCCAGCTGTCGAGGCAGCAAGGTGAAGAGAGTGATTCCCAGCTGGCCAGATAATACTTAAGCTTACTAGCATTTCCACTCCACAAATAGTTGAAAATAGTCCTTCGAATGTTGTTGATGACACCAGTCGAAAATCGCATCAGGGAAAGCCAATATATATGGACACTTTGTAGAACGGCCTTAGTTAGGGTAAGCCGGCCTCCCAGGAATATCCACCAAGACGACCATCCCTCCAGCTTTCGGTGTATCTTGTTAAGAATCCAGTTCCAGTAGGATTTTAAGTAATGGTTAGGCTTCAAATAATAGCCTAAGTAATTCAATCGTGCGTCAATGCTGTCAATTGTGCGTCATGGTAGTGTTATCTTGCTATACTTAAATTTTGCACATTTAAGTATAACAAGATACCACTGCCATGGAATGAATCCATGGTGTATACTTGTTACAATTGCGTTAATCTCACTGATTCATTCAAACAAGTCCAAAATCTAAGATACTATCTAAATACCCTAAATACCTATAGACATAACTAAATGTAATTTATTCATATAATTTGATAATATTAATAAATATAAGTAAATTTTGCACATTTAAGTATAGCAAGATACCATACCATGAAATGAATCCATGGTGTATACTTGTTACAATTAAGTTAATCTTGTTGATTTCTTTAAACAAGTCCAAAATCTAAGATAATATCTAAATACCTTAAATACCTATAAACATAACTAAATGTAATTTATTCATATAATTTGATTAATATTAATAAATATAAATTTTATATTTGAAACTCTTCATTAATTTAACTTACAAAATAACAATTTTACAAATAATTTTTTTTCTTCTAAAAAGTTAAATCAAATATCATGTTTTATTCATTCAAGCTGTACAAATCAATTACATCATTTGGGAATCTTCAATAACGTCAACGATAATTGTGAATATATATAATAATAATAATATATGATAGAGAATGAATGGATGCTGTACTGTCAACGTCCTTTTCCAATTAATTAATTGATGAGATGCCTATCATCTTCCTCCAACCTGGATATATATTGCAGCGAAGGTGCCCCTCTTCATTCATCATACTCTTTCAAGTTTGAAGGTATCAGGGGGCTCTCTACCTGCAAGAAAGACGTGAATATATACACAACATGTGAATATATACACAACAACAATAGCAGTAAGTATATATACACAGCACAGTATGGAGTTGAGCAGCAGGAGAGTATTCAGTGTCAGAGTTCCCGTTAGCTTCCATTGGACTCGTCGTTATAGGTCTGGCTATGAAGTCCTTGACGGCACAGCAGATGGATATAATGATGAGAAGAGAAAACCCAACAGGGGGACTGCTCCACGTAAGCTCAGATTGGGTCATCGTAGGAGGCCGAAGGGATTATTCATAGCTGGGATTTACAGGAGCTTTCGTGTTCGAATCGTGAGGGTGCGCAGCTACAGTTGGGGTTTGTTGTTGAAGAGGCTCAAGGCTTTTTACCGTCGCCTTCTTGCTGAAGTCATGGAGACCGCCCCCACACTGGAGATGTTGATTAAATCGGCTCCTCAGATCTTTCCGCATTCTTTCTGACAAACAAATTATGCCATATTTTATAAGGTAGGTTGGTCAGTTGTAGATAGATTTAAGACTTTCTGTTTTTTGCACATCAAATTTTGATGTGGCTTTAATTGGTATCACGCCAGTAATCTTGTTCTGCTTTTCGCTTCGTTTTTTTTTTCCAGCTGTGTGCTCTGGACCATAACAGGTTTTGGGAAACCGGTAATCTTCAGTCTCTGTTAAAAAACTTATTACAAACACTTTTGGGTATGTAAATTAAATATGTAATAAAATATTGTTCTGTATAACCTAATTTATGGCGTTCATTGGTTAGTAGGAATGATTATTATTTATTTAATTTTTGTAGATGATATGTTGTGATGTTATTATGTGGTTATTTTTATATCGAAAATGTTTAACTTTTTCATTTTTTTTTGCTGAATAAAGACTAGCACATCCACTTAGGCTTGAGCTTATCTGGATTGCAGAGCAAATCTTTGACTTTGCTCCTTTTTTTTTGGATACATTGAATCTGTAATTGAGATAAGGATGGCCCCCACTTAGTTTGTGGTTGGATTAAATGGTTGAGAGATAATTATGGAATGGAACAGAGTTTGGAAATATTTTTTATTGCTCATATTATTCAAGTTAACTCGGTTCAACTTTGAGTTACTTATGACTAGCTACATGTTATCATAGACATTCTTCTTATTACCCATTTATCAACTATTAATTATTTTTTATATTCTTTTTCTTTTTATCTCACATTCTTATCCATGAATCATTGGTTATCTATTCATCAGCAATGAGTTATCCATGCATTTACTATCAATGATCCATTCATCACCTAGCTCTCAATAATTTTTTATAATTGTTTATTTCAAATTTTGAACGAGTGTCATATAATCAATCTGCAAAGTACACTTGTATCATCCTCATCTGTAAATGAAAAAGCATAGGCAGTAGTCCACCTGAAATCTCAAATAAAAACCTAATTAAATAAACATATATTTTACCTTCCTACTTTACATAGACATTATGAACAATAATAAAAAATAAAAATAAAAACAACAAAACAAGAACAAAAAAAACATCACACTTCATATAGCACTGGCACCTCCCAGAAAGATATGTAATTGTTGCGTGTGTATTACGTCGTAACATTCACAGCCTTGAATTTGTTTCGCAGTAAAAATGTCAACGAAAATAATAGTTATTTGTTCTGCTTCCAACCAGTGAAGGTAGTCACATGCAAATATATTTGTTAATATGCTTATTTTTTTATTTGGGGTGCATGTTCATTACATTTTTTATTATATATAACAAAGTTAGCGTGTTCAAGATAAAAAGTATAGTCAATCACATCATTGTATTGTGGAGTTGCCAACTTGCCATAAATGTCGTAATAAGTTAAAAAACACCAATTCATGAAAGCAATGGTGCTATTATTTTTTTAGTTTTTATAATTATTGTATTTTCATAAAATAATGAAAAATGTCAATTATTTAGTACTTTATAACTATCCTACGTTATTAAGTTGTTTTAAATATGAATATGGAAAGAAAGGGTGCTATTATTTTTTAGTTTTTATAATTATTTTATTTTCATAAAATAATGAAAAATGTCAATTATTTAGTACTTTATAACTATCCTACGTTATTAAGTTGTTTTAAATATGAATATGGAAAGAAAGGGTGCTATTATTTTTTCTTTATTAAGTTGTTTTAAATATGAATATGGACTTTCCAGTTCCTCCTCTCCTCGTTTGATATGTTGACAATAGTTTAATATCGTGACTTCGGTATCGTAATTATATTTTGACTACAGTTTAATATCGGAATTAAAATGCTTTATTGTTTTCAATTAGATACTTTGTTGATATCTACCACTTGTTTGATACGTTTTATATTAAAATAATTAAAACGGCTTTATTGAGATAGTATTGTTTATACTTACTTTTAATGTTTATATCTTTATGATATAAAATAATTTAAAAAATTATCTATATATAAATAGTTTAGATTTTGAAAAAAATTCATTAGATTATGATTAAAAATCATATAAAAGTCCAAAACTTATAAAATCCATTGTCAGTATGAAATTTCCTCGTGCTATTTGGGACATTAAGTCTTTACTCGATACGACCGACACGGAGATCTAATCCTTGGAAATAGTTACTCTTTTTAGACCAATGAGATTGTGACTCAGCATTTGAGGAGCATAGGCCATACATAGCAGCACATTCCTAGTCATTGCCAGATGTCATTGCCAATCATAGAAGATTTTAAATGGGTAAAATGTATAATTCTTGGTTTCTCTTAAATTAACATAACATAGGCGATATTTTTTTTTTTTTTTCAAGAAGAAAAAAGCCTGCCTTGATATTCATATTATGAATCAAAGGACATCATAACAATCATCCAATAATCAGGATCTAACTAAACAAGCCATACATATGACTACCACATCAGCCCAGTAGTTACTCGCCAGGAGGAAAGGCGTAACAACAAAATATATGACCCATCAGAACACTGTCTCATCACAAAGAGGGTCCCATCAGAAAACATAGGCGGTATATACATATGCGCGAGCTACATATCAAATTGGTGCATTCATAGGTTTTATTATCTTTAAAAAATGCTATTTTGAAGAGGACTAGGAGTAGACTACCTTTAAATTTAAATAATTGATATATGTTATTAATTTAAAAATATTTAAAAATAGACTTACATTAACCATTTTTAATAAAATAAAATAAATACTTTAAAATTATTAATTAAAATAATATTATAATTTTAAATATAAGTATATAATAATAATAAAAAATTAAAACTATTAAATTATAGATAAAATAATAAGTAAGAATAATAATAAATAAATAAATAATAAGAATGAAAATATTTAATTGCCGAGGAAAATATTTAATAATGATAAATGAAGAAGAATAAGAATAAGTATATAATGAATAAATAATAAAATAATAATAAGAAAAAAGTTCTCACGGGTAGCTTAGTTGGTTGGATCATCATGGACCAAGACTACACAAAGTCTAGGTAGGGGGTTCAATTCTTTGGGTCCTTAAGGGTTCTTTGGATCTTATTTTAGCTATGTGGATCTTCTTCTTATTTTAGCTATGCGGATCTTCTTCTTTATGCTAGTTAAGTTTCATTTTTTCTTAGAGAACATATAGCACTAGTGCAACGCTATTTTTCGAAAATAAAATTAGTAATTTTTATTTATTTTTATAATTATCTAAGTGACCATTGTGGGTGCAGCCTTTGAAAGTGTTAATGAAATAATCATGAACTGGGTTTTCTATAGAATGTAGAGGTCAGTGTCTTCTAGTGCACCATATAATATGTTTTTAAAACCATTAAGAATTGAAAAAGTTATGGAAAAATAGTAACAACATGTTTTTTGAGTTAAGGAGTTAGGACACAGTAGAAATTGAAAAAAATAGGAAAATATAATATTTTTAAATAAAAATTACATATTTAGAATCTGCAGAAAAAATGCTATTTATGTTTAAGATTTTATAAAAAATGTTTGTGTGTAGCATACTGTAACGAGTGCATAAACAGCGACTTCTTCAGAAACTGGAAGAAATGCCCAATTAGCTATGGTTTATCATAGACCATAGCACATGTTTGGTATTACTGAAGAAAACTACAAACCATACACATAGTACTATTGGTAACATGTGAGCAAGTGAATTGACATGGCTTAGGTGCTACAAAATAAGAGCACGTTATGTTTAAATTCAATTTACATTTCCCACCCTTATAAAATTGGAAAACGCGTGTGCATATGTTATAGAACTACAAAATGCGTGTACGATATGTAGTTATATAACGCGTGCATGTTATGTAGAGAAACAAATATAGCACTATATGCAAGACATCAAATGTATGGTTAATGGTTGAGAGGGGGTGTGGAAGGGTCAAGGGCCTAGGAGGATGTTGAAAGTTCAGGTGGGGATGATTAATAGTTGAGAGGGGGTGGGGAAGGGTGAAGGGCCTAAGAGGATGTTGGAAGTTCAAGCGGGGATGGTTAATAGTTAAGAGGGGGTGGATAAGGGTCAGGGGCCTAAGAGGACATTGTAAGTTCAAGTGAGTATGGTTAATAGTTGAGAGGGGGTGGGGAAGGGTCAAACTGTCTTAGGAGGATGTTCTAAATTCAAGTGGAGAAAGATCAATGGAATGGGAACATGATGTGTTACAAGGGTGAAGGGGAGTGGGGATTTAGAGCACTATTAGGAGGAGAAGAGGTGTTGAAGACGGATAGGGTTAGAAGCAGTACACGAGACTTGAGTGACGAAAAGGGATAAGGTGGAGGGGAGGAAGTGGGTGATGGTTTGATGAGAGAAAGGATTGATGAATGGAAAGGTGGATATGGAGTATTAGAGGAGGAATAGGGTGTGTTGTCACGTCCCCATCCCTCCGATAGGTGAAGAGGACGCGACCCCATGGCATTAACCATTCGGGTTGGGAGCCCCATGAACATGTGAATTCATAAATTGATGAAACTGAATGCTTAAAAAAATGCTTTGAACTAGAACATGCACACATGAACATTTATCATGCACAGATGCAATTGTATATCATACACAGCGACAATTATCTATCAGACACAATGGAATCAACATACATTCATGCAAGCATTCATTCGACATGTTCATCATAATAATTAACAGTAAATATGGTTGCAGAAGTAAAATGGACAAGATTACTCATCTTATCAAGAACTCGTTCCGCAACCAGCTACGTCGCTGCAATGTTCCACCCAACCATAGGCCAGCATGCTCCTTAATCTCTCATCAACGCTGCCACCCCTGAGCTGGGCATGATTCTCCAAGGAATAAGGGAACAAGCAGGCTTACACATAGCCAAGGATACACAAGCATAGCCAAGCCAACACAGTTGGGTTTATCAGGCCGTCAAGGAGTTGGGAAAGGCTAAATGCTAAGCTGGTGAGCTCATTGCAGAGCTAAGAACACCTACACCAGAACTAGTCTGGCTTCTAAAACACCCACACACACCCAACACAAGGAATCAGTCCCTTCTCTGCTACACAGTCCCTCAGGCCCTGCATTCCCTTCCAGTGCTATTCAGGGGTTGTGGAAAAGAAAGCCAGCCCTCTAGCTCTGTCTGTGTGGTTTCCAACACACCAGGTTTATCAAGCAAACTAAGCCCCCATCCCTGCTCCTAACACAATCCGAATACCAACCATTGCATGCATGTAATTAAATCAGCTGTCACAGCTTAACAGGGAAAACGACTCCTGAGTCATTCTTGGCCCTATCATGGCCAAAATGACTCTCAAACGAATTTACCACAGTCCACTGAATGTATCAGTGCACACAATTTACAACATGGGGAAAACAAAGACCCGTCACGCAGTCCTTGAGTGTAAAATGGCTTTCCACAGGAAAATCATGGGCGATAGTGGCTGAATGACTCCTAGCTAGCTCCGCGAGTAACAACAATGGAAAAACACAGCGCGTGAGAGAAATCCACACTCAGTCCCAAATACGGGTTGAAACACAGTCGATTCCTTCGTGAGGAAAACGTGAATGGCAGTGGAACGGCTCCTCTCTTTCGGCTGCGTGAGACCAACAGTAAAGAAGCCTGTGCGTGGGAGCAATCAGACTATTGTGAGGAATGAATGAAAACGTGAGGCATGAACAACAGTGGAGAATGCAGATCGAAAGTGTGTGAGAGCTTCCGCACTATCGTGGAGAGAGTAACCTGTCCGCCAGAGTGATCACCGTGGTTTTTCCTTTGCCATTGTGAAGTCAACCATGAGTGGAGTGTGCGTGTGGGCAAGGACTGACAGTCCTGCTACACCCACTCCCAAAACAATAACTTTCATAACTTCCCCCAGCTACCAGCAGAAATTCTTAATGAAAGTGGTTGGAATAAAACAAGGGAAGATGACACATGGGTTTTTCTCTCATTGGCCAAGGTTTAACAATTTCCCCACCCTTATCCTTGTGAAAATCATGCCCCCATCTCAATTTAGTTGCCGCGATCGTAGCTGGTCGGGTTCATTTAATTAATTATGCATATTTACATGATGTTGAAACTTAATATGTGTCACATGCCCCGATATACCATCGGTGACAAGTTTAAATCCAAAACATAGCATAACCGATCAATGGTGGGGCCTTGGCCTTTAGCTCCACACCTTGATCATTTACAATATATTCATCATGTACATTTAATGCAACGAGGTCAAAACCGGGGTGTTACATGTGTTGAAGGAGAGAGGTGAAAGGAGGGGGAAATTGAAGAGACTAGAATGAGATGTGATAAAATAGAGAATAGGGGTCATAGTGAGGTACGAGGTTGGGGAGAAGGGATAAGTTGAAAGCAGAGAGAGAGAGAGAGAGAGAGAGAGAGAGAGAGAGA
>LPNX010854758.1:157383-216215 GCA_001517045.1 Pseudotsuga menziesii
TATAGACAGATAGGGATGTTGTGTGTGTGAGAGAGGGGGGAGGGACACACACACAGGTGAGAAACAACGAGAGAGGTGGGAGGGGGTAGCGATGGAGAGAGAGAGTGATGTAGGGAGGGATGGCGAGGAGGTATAAAGAAGGTGGAGAGAGGTTTTGAGAGAGGGGGAGTGAGGGAGGGAAACACACACACACATAGAGATAGAGAAAGAGAGGGAGGTTGTGAGAGAGAGACGAGGGAAAGACACACACACACATAAATAGAGAGAGATGGAAATACAAAGGCAAGGAGAGCCAGTGAATAAGGCATAGAGGTATAGTGAGTAAGGCACATGCGTATCCATAGATGAAAAAAATATTCTTTAGGGATTGAGTCTTGGATTTCCTCCCTTGACCATGTTGAGGCCTTAATACCCAATTCTAATGCTCAAAACCTCTTAAAGGCATTTGCATATTTTCTTGGAGTCCAAGCATACCTTGAGTAGGTCATGTGTGGTGCTTCAAGGAATTTTTCATTAACATGGGTGCCTCAAATATTCCTTTATGGCCTAAGGCATGAGCATATTTTGTCAATCATGTCTCGAAGGTGCCATACTACTGCTCAAAACCACCTAATTCCACTAACATCCATATTCATAGTCCAAATATGCCTATGATATGCCATGTATGATTTTTTAAGGCATCCTTCCTATCCCTGGATGCCTAGAATATTTAGTTAGGGCCTAAGGCCACAGTTTCCTCCCCTGACCATGTCCATGGCCTTGAGATGCATACCTAGTGCTCAACAAATTATGATGGCATGCATATCCAGATTAAGATTAAAATGATTCACTTTCAATGAAATGTGTGGTGGTTGGAGGCATTAATTTTGACCCTAAATGGTTAAAAACTTCCTTGAAGGCCTAAGGACCAAGTGTTTCCCCCCACCCATGTCAAGGGGCCTAATATCTTTACTTGTGTTAAAAATGTTCTAATGGAACTAGTATCCCCATTTCAAGGTAAATGATACCATGGAATTCTTTGTTGAGGTTGTTCAACACATCATTCTTGGCTCTAGATTCCTAGAAGCATATTCTAGGGGCTAAGGCCTAGATTTTCTCCCCTTATTATGTCTAACATCCCATGTCACATGCCCCAATTTTGTAAAATAATGTTATCTTATTTTGATTTTATTCTAAGGCATTATGTTAAATTGAATGCTAAGTTGAAACTGATGACTCAGCAGAGTCAAGGATGTGGAATGTAATTCTGAATATTTTAATTTTAAATAAATAAAAGTGGAGAAAACATCTTGGGAGAGTTGTTAAAAAGAGTGTTACTGGTCAAGTTGGTGGAGGAGACTAGGTGGAGAGCAAAAAGACAAGTGGCATCATCCTCAAACACTTCCTATGTTGTAGGTGGAAACCTCCCTACATTTGGGGTCATGATCCCCCAAGAAAGTGGGATCAGAGTAGGTGGCTCAATTAATAACAACTAACCCAAAAAGACCTAGGCAATCTTAATAAAAGTACCCATTGAAGAGAGTTGAGGCTGCTCATTCCAGGAGAGGAATCATTTAGGTGAATGCACTTCAAGGAATTCATTGGGGAAGGGAAATTTTGAAAAAGGTGTTTGAGGGGTAAACTACAGGAAAGTGATCTAGTACAGCTTTGCAGCTGAAAGATCTTACTGCAGTGTGCAGAGTTGGTATTGATTCTTTTGACTAGTACTTTGTTGTTTGTTCCACCTAGTTCCAGCCAAGGAGACCAGAACAGGCTCGGGGGTCCTGAGAAGTCGTTGTTTGAGCGCTCTCTAGGAGTTGGTAGGGAGGAACGACCTCCCATTGCTGTTGTCATCTAGATTTAAGAACAGGTTCTACTATCTTTTAATTTCTGTGTTAAAGTTTATATCTGTGTATGAACAAATAATGAATGATTATAGGTTGCGATGTAAACTGTTAAGTCTAAAATCTCTTAGTTGTTTAATGTTGAATCTATTCTTTGATGAAAAATAAATCCTACCTGTGTTTTTCCCCATCTGGAGTAATCCAGATCGTACTCTAGCACAGGTAGTGTATTGAAATGAATGAAGTATGATAGAAATATGAAATGAAATGTTTTTCAGAGTATTGAAATGTTTTCTTTCAGTAGAAAGTTGTTTTTCCAGAAGGAATATTAATCTGTTTCATAGAGTAGTTGTCAGATCTAGACTGTGTATTTTAGAATATCAAAAAAGAAAAAGAATCATATTATTTACTAACAGTAGTATGTTCAAGTATGTAATTCATTCTTCTACACAGTACCTACTTTTGTAAACTTTATATCTATACTGAAACAGAAGGAAAAGAAATATCAGTTGAATGCTTAATATTTAGGTTAAGTAAAGATGCAAATACAGTTCTGTTAGTTTATTTCTTTTCCTACTAATGATAGCTATTTTACCTGCAACTATCTAAACAGTAAGTAAGGATAGATAACCTCATTAAATTATAATGATAAACTAATTGAATTAAGAATGCTAGCTAAGAAGAATACATAATACTTTTCAAAAACTGTAAGTTTATTTATTTTATGTTGATTATTGTAAGTAAGTTATTTATCTTATTCAAAACTGTACTTCTGCAAATTGAAACTACTAACCTGTCACCTAGGAAAATATTCAACTTAGATAAATACTCATTTCTGTGAAAGAAGGATTAAGTTAATTTTTACAGAGGTATTTCATTGTACTTATTGCCTAACTATTTCTACCAATGTTTATATTTTAAGTAGGATAAATTTGGTATAGTATTTTTATAAATAAATTACCTATAGCAAATATAATAGTATACAATGAGTTAATAACCAAATTCTATCTATATTACACTTATAACAGACTAAGTGCAATGTTTAATAGTATTTAATAAATATTATTTATTTATGAACAAATTTAATTCAAGAGAACTAAATAAAAGCTAATTATAAAAGAATGCACAGGGTCGAAACCCCTATATTATAAATAGAATAAATTATAGTATTAACATTTTAATATTATAATTTATAGCATGAATATTGTAAATTAAAATAATAACAATATAATTTACTAAGCTTTAATCCAAAGAGTTGGATTATACAGTATTCTAAAAACATCAAAATATTATTACAATCCTATGAGGACAGAGAAGATAAATTAAAAGTACAACCACTCATACCTGTAACCAACAAACATTTAACAAGTATTATTAAATTAACTTACAGAATAATTTAAGAAAGTATTTACATACAGGATTACTGACAGAACTTAAACTTGCTCAAATAACCGAGCTTATTAACAATTATTGCGATAAAAAGAAATAGCAGAACAGGCAATGGTAATATATTTTTAATGGAAGATAATTTAAAAACAGTAAAAATATCTTTACACAGTCGAGTTAGGGTGAAACCCTAATGTACCAAAATTACTTTCAGAGCTTAAAAATAACCAAGTCTGAGCTCAAAAGGGTACAACCCTTCACCTAAAGATAAACAAAGGACGGCTTGACAGGCCGAATACTATTCTTTACATAACTATACATATAACCAATAAAACAAAATTTTACAAGTCATGACATAAGCCGAAAACCCTGCTAGAGGCAAGGGTTTGATAAACAAACTAAACAAACTGAACAAGTTAACCAAGAAAACATTAACCACGAGGGTCATTTGCAGGCCACGACGACCAACCGAAACTGTTCCATAAGGAACTGCACAAGGATGAACTGCCATGGGTTGACCAGGGCTCACCCATAAGAAGGAAGCCGACCCCATTCATTTGCACCAGCTGCGAAGAAAGTTATAACTGTCACATGCAAGAATAATTTGCAAACGTTAATATTATTGTTTATATCATCACGGAGCTAAAATCAATTTTTAAAACTGTTAAATGAAAATTTTGGTTTACCTGGAAGTAAAAGTAATGTAGCCACCCACGAACAGGAGTGCCGCCGCCACTAGCAAAATGAACAACAAACCCTTCATCTCTATTATGATAGAGATGGGTTTAATATTTGCAACCACTGCCAGCAGCAACCAAAGAAGGGAGCGACGACCAAGCAGAACGTGGATAGGGAAGCACGCACTGTCACCACCTCTCGGAGCATGAGAACTCACACTACCAGAAACCCTAAGACAGGCCAGATGGAAGGATTAGAGTCACGACTCTTTTTACTTTGTGGCCACAACAAAATTACAGTCCTGTAATTATCCTCACAAGCAAGCCATGAAAGAATTACTCAAAAAGTACACACAGTGTAAACTGAAGCAAAGGGACACGGCTCTCCTCAATCATTGAAGGATGAATTCACGGTGCAGACAAGAAGCAAGGGTGCTAAAGGAGGACTAAACTACATAACAAGGACAGAGGTTCACATGGCGGCCGAGACCCAGTTGCAGAGCAGCCCGGAGGCCCAAAAACGACGGAGGAAAATGACCAAGTCTAGGGTTCGTAAGCCCTTATATCTTCTCAACACATGGCCCAGGAAGAACCACGTGTTCACGTAAATATTTCAACCATGCAGTGGGTAATTCATATAGTCCCTGCATGCAATCAATTTCCAATTATCCAAACGCATGTTCAGCACAAACGTATAGTATGGTAATCATTTACAAAGGTTCCACAAGTCAACCATCGTTTGCATGTTATAATCAAATTATGCATAACCAATAAACCCTCAAATCTTTGCCAATTCTATGTTAGTCAACGCATAGTTGGGTTGGGGTGATTTCGAAACCTTGTATTTACATAACCTTTTACATGATCAAATCGAAGGAGTGGTCTATCACCACACCCTTAACCCTTTTGCATGTTACCTTTTAAACCTTTTATTCATGCCAAGATCATTTATGTTATTACATATTCAAAGTAGGTATATGTTTTACTTGCCCAATTAATTAGGTTTGGAACATAATTGGTGAACTTATAAATATCATAATCGATACTTACTATTGATCATGAAAGCGATGCAATGTAATATCATAATCGATACTTTTGCCCAAGCATATTTATGCATAAAGAGATTAAGTTCTTCACTAATGGATAAACCATTTGGTAACATCATAAATAGTATAGTTACAACCGTCGAAAAGCCTTGAGCTATCGATGTTAGGTTAATAAAGAAAATCTTATGATACTTAGGAGATGCAAGGAAAAGGTTAATCTCCTCTCCTAGCCAAACTATGATAATAAAGTTTTATTAACAACTTTGCATAGCTAATCACGTTGTCACCAACATTGTTGTTGTGTCTTGAAAATGTTTAAGAACATAGTTTTAATTAGAATCATGAACTTTATAAACCTTAGCTGTTTATAATCCAAAGCTACTGATAAGCTTAAATGATTTATAAACAAGATGATTTGTGTAGGTATCGTTGAATATCAGTGGGTGACAAATACTTGGATGATAGCTATGAATCCTGTACATAGTTCAGACCAACAAAGTTCAATATCTTTTGTCTACTTACTAACCTTAGCAAGTACTTAAGCTACTTCATGTTTTAATTAGAAATCCAGTCTTTTAGAACTGTCTAAGCACTAGTGGAAAATGAGAGATTAGTGACCAAAAAAATGACCAAAATCCGTATATCAATGACCACTTTTGGTTTGGCGATCGCTGGTGGCTAATTTGCGGTCTTTTATTACATGACCAAAATTGGTCATTTATAGCTTGTCGGTTGGTCATTAATTTGGTCATATATTTGGTCATTAATTTTGTCATATATTTGAATCAATGACCAAATATATGACCACATTTGTGACCAAATTAATGACCACATAGCAAGCTAGAATATGACCAAATTTGGTCACTTAATAAAAGACCATAAATTAGCCACCAAAACTAATTTTTGGTCATTGATATGCGAATTTTGATCATTTTTCTGGTCATTTATATATCATTGTTTGGCCGCATATCTCTCAATTATTGGTCATTTTATTTGCGAATTTTGGTCATTAATCTCATTAACTGGTCACTAATTTAGTCATTTTTAGTCGCTTTATGTATAGTCATTATATTTCAGTAGTTTTAATAGTGTCCATTATTAATCAATATAAATTTTTAATTTGATATTACGTTTAAATTAAAAAAAGATTCATACATTTATTCTCATCTAATACACATGTGAATTATGCAATGTCACATTATAATTAATTACAACACTTGTAAATAATATCTAATACACATGTAAATCATGCAATGTCACATTAATTAGTTAATAATTACAACATTGGTACATAATATAAAGTACAACCATATATAAGTTTTAAACCACAAATTATATTATATGAAATGTCAAAAGTATTACAATAAATATGAGTTTTCTCACAAACACATATTAATTTTCATATAACTTTACAGAAAAATCATCACTTTTCAAAATATTACAATGGCTAAACCATCATACTTGCACTTGGTTGCAAAACCATACTTAGATCCCACATCAACAACTTCAAAACCATACTTAGATCCCACGTCAGCAGCTTCAAAACCACACTTAACAACTTGAAAGCCTCAACATCAGGGTCTTCATACTGAATGACAAATTCTTAGTAGCAGGCTCTTCATACTCAATGGCCCACTTATAAGTTAAGCTCACTCCTACAAAATCCAATAAAAAAATATCACTTGTAAAATAGAAAAACAATGAACTGTAAATTAGAAAAACAATGAAGCAAATTATTTATCTTGTTCAACAGCTAACAACAATAACCAAGATCATGTGCAAAATAGGAAAATCTAATCTAACAAATTCAATTTAAGAATTGGTTAAAATTAAACTTGAATGGCTAAATTTGCAACTATTTAGTACCTGAGAAAAGTAAAACTCAGCTCTAAACCAGGAAATGGATTTCAATAGGAAATATAATCAACGAATCCACAAAACAATTATGCTCGACTGCACAGGCAGAAACCTATATACATAGTGCAATCTGTGAAGGAGTTCACCCCTATATGTCATGTGGTTAATGAATGACATGACAACTATGGAAACTGATGAATGATTTAAGAAAGTCTCAAATCCAACGCCTTAGTGAAAAAATGGGTGCATACCTCCTATGCCTTAGTGAGTACGTGTTGGTGCAGACCTCCTATGCCTTAGTGAACAAATGGGTGCATAACAAGCATATAGGTATGTATGTCTAAGCCCCCAATCTTTGCTATCTGATAATAAAAAATCCACAGATAGGAAAAGAGTTCAAATATTGGGGGTCACACTGATCCTAGAGTTCCTTGAGGATGTAGGCAAAGTGCTACTGTAAAATTCAAGTAGATAATTTGAACTTAATTAAATATCCATATATCTATCTTAACCCTGAATCATCATTGCTTAGCATGGAGTTAGATGGATCTATGATTTATTTTGACACAGAATTTTCTTATAATTTGATTTTTTTCAATTTAACTTTTAATGTTAAATAAGCTACATATCACCTTTAGCTCATGTTCCCTTACTATAGGAGAAGGGTGTCGGCCAAACTGTAAGGAATGCGTCAATATTACTGAAAACAAATTAAACTACCTTTTCCTTTGTAATTAATTAATTTATATCAATTAATGACTGCAAGGTTTATCACATTTACTTATTTACTTAAGTACCAAGAAAATTAATTTTGATCTAACATGAATCGATTAACAAATAGAATCCTGAATTGGGTTAATTCTTGACTACATCTTTGTCAGATATGAAATGAAAGCAGCACTATACCCTGTGTTGCACAAGTTGGGTGTTGGTGCATGTATAACTGCATCAAGGGTTAAAGCTTTTAAACTTTGAACAAAGTAGTGCAACACTGAGTATAATTAGAGTCTAGATAGAATCTATGAAACTATCACTAGACACAAAACCTAGCGCTAATAGCAAATTAGTTTTCTTTTAGCAACTTGTCTAAACCATCTATAGCATGATCAATATGACAGTAAATGAGTTGACATGTCAGACAAATAATAAAACTTCAAGGCAATCTTGGGCTCTCCTCTGAAGTTAGGACCTTTCTTACCAAATGAATAAAATAAAAAACACACCCATAAAACTAAAAACAATTAACCACAAAACAGGAAAATGAACAATGAAATGAGAATAATAGAATACAATATGATTTGTCGACAAGATTTGCAAACTTAACTATTCATTGAAAAAACAGAGTACCTGTGACTTTGCAACATCAACAGCTTTGGCACGTCCCTTAAGTTCTTCCATTTCCCTACAATCCTCTTCAGCTTTTTAAATATGATTTACAACTGCAAACAAAATATGTCCCACAAGAAGGACAATTACAAATATGCTGAGAGATGTTCCGATGGCTGAAAATGGTAGCTTTGGGTTATTTGAGAATCTGTAATAGCCACAAATAATAGGTCTTGAGAAAATATTAAGACTTAGCAATTCTACCTTATCAAAAGAAACAAGGACTTTGTATTTTTCCTTGTCAAAAGGAAACAATTGATAGTACATTGAAATTAAACCAAGTAGATACCTTGTGTCAAATTCAATATTCAAAGAAGGATTCAAAAGCCAACCCCATAAAAATGATTTGAAGGAACTCAAATTCAGGGACAATCTGACTTCCTCACAAACATATCATGCAAAAATTCACAAGAAATGCCATCTGATAAAACTCCTTACAAACCATTGACTATTAAAAATTCCTCCTAAACCCTAAACCAGCCTCAAGGTCCTCCTTCAAGGCTGCACGTTTGAGATCCACATAATTGGTGAAATACCTTGTGAGAAGATTGTTCATTTTGTTGAACTGTTCAGATATGAATTATCATATTAGTCAAATATGTTTAGTGTTCTGAATAATGGTAAGAAGCAAAACCACAGAAAACACTACATTAAAATATTGATGCAACCAAAAAAGAAATTCGTAATACACTAAAAACGAATTATGATTTACCTGTGGCAATGATAAGAAAAGTGAGTATGATCAAGATTGTAACCCTTGATTGTTGTCAATTGCACCTTTGTACTTGTTTATTCTTGGTAACTGCAACGACACAGAGTAATGCTTAATCAAATGGAGTTTCAGTAGTGTTTTATTTGTCTGAAAATATTGTGCAATTTCCAGCCTATATGAAAATTGGGTTGGGCATTAAACACTAAAAATTTTTACATTGAAACCGGGAGGGCTGAGAACTGAGAGAACTTTCAAACCCATATGAAATTCTACAATATGTAGCAAAACATGGCAAATAGACATGGAAAATAGTTTCCAAGATGATATTTACAATGGCAATGATATTTCAGAAGTCAATGTGAGCATGTAAAAACTGAGCAGTAAAAGGAAATCAAGTAATGTGTCAATATAATTCAAATTCGTTATTTCCAAATGACTAAGAAAAAAGGATTATAGTGAAAGTGTGTTCCAATCATTTGTTGGTTAAGATTAAGATAAATGAGGATCCGGGAATATCTTGAGCAAAACATACTTGCGATAATAACCCAGACATTTGTATGAAACACTTAAGTTGTGGTGACCACAAAGATGGCTTGCAGAACATTGGTAATGCTACAGTGATTTTTCAGACATTGAGCATTACAAAAAATTGAGTACAAATGTGAGGTCGGTGACCCCCAATAAAGAAGTGTTTCTTTCCAATAGGTTGAAGTCCAGTAACAACCATTCAAGGAAAACAATCAAGGATTGATGAATGTTGAATGCATGAGACTTCAAAGGAAGAGAATCAGTTATAATTATGAGATGCAAAAGAATTTATCAATGAGCTCCAGTGGAATTATGGTTTGAAAATCAGCATCAGTGACAAAGATGAAGACATCACCAATGGAAGATTATGATGCCCAACACTTAAGCAAGAACACTCAATCATATCTAGCTTGTGGTCTATTTTCTTTCACTGACTTAAACATGTGAACCTTGAAAGTCTCATTATTATTATGTGATAAACTTTATGAAGTGGGTGGCGAGTTTATGAAGGGGTTATGAAGTCGTCATTAGATAGTCCTAGTTAATAAGTAACTTGGATCATTAGATGAATGGTCATGATCCCCAACCATCTACTACTTGGATCTCTGTGTATAAACCAGCCCTCATATTGAATTGAGCTATCATTGCAAGTTGAGGCATTCTCATTGTATACTGTGTGCCATACCTCCATCTCTGTTATCCATGTGTGCAGATTTACAGACACAGACTGCAACACACGAGTTGGACTAAGATCCTCAAGATGATTCCTTCGTTCGCTGTATGATATTTATGATTTTTTTCTCTTATTTATAAAAGTTGTGTGCACACTATTTCTAGATTAAATTTTTTAACATTTCTAGATTAAATTTTTTAACATTTCTAGATTAAATTTTTTAACAATTGTTCCAAACTTATATCTTTGAGTGGATCCACTCCCAAAACTGTTCACTTTTATCTCTACAAAATTCCCATTTGGTTTTATTAAGATAGTCACTTGGGGTCACCAAACTAGAATGCTTTTTTCTTTTGTAGCATCAACTACCAAGCTCGTATACAGATTACCAGCAACAAATATTTAATTGCTAGTCACCATTCTTGAAAAACATCAATTATATATGGAGGTAACTGTATAATGCCAGCTGTGTTTTATTAATTTGTCTCTTATTTGCAAAGTGGAATGTTTTCATTTAAATTTTACTTTCAATCAGATCTTGATTTCAGATATGCATAGATCATCTATAAATTGCCCTGTTTATGCAAATTTTATAGATTGAAACTACATGTTTGTGTCCACTGTTCTTGATTTATCTGATGGTTAAGCATGAAACTCAGTTACAGCTCAAGTAAAACCATAGCAAACAACTAGCCACAATATATTTTGGATTATTTACAAACAGAACTACAATACCTTTTTGAAGGCGGCAAAATCTTCCAGCTTAACAGATGGTAAGTTCCGAAGGCATCACGAAGGTGAACCTGATGCCCACTTAAAAGGGAGATGATTCTCTGCAGAGATGAAAATCGATAACAGTTGAACAAATGGAAAAAGGTTGGAAAAAACAAGATAAAGAACAACATATTTAATTAATTCATATAACTATACTTTTCGATATACATGAATAATCATAGAGTACTGTTCAGTCGTCCTCATTCCTCAAACATTTAATTGGAAAAGGAAAGATTTCAGTTATTTAACCTCAGCAGTACTATTTGTCATATAATTACTAGAGTCAGCTGGCAATACGGCCCATCCAATTTGTAAGGTATCTCCTCTGTCGCTGACATTCAGAATGTTAACCTGTGTTTGCTTCATGTTTGCAAAAATATATATCCATAAATTGTCACTCTTGAAAACATGAAATGAATAATCTATGAATTCCTGCTAAACAGTAAAATTTTGAAACTGTCAACAAGTATTAAGGAATTTTTGACTGCTAAAAACAATCATTTAACAATCTTTTCACTTCATTGGCAGGGTTTTTGTTTCACCTGATAAACAACAACTTACAGCTCTCGTGCCATATCCTTTTTGAATTTAGTCGCAAGGGACCTGAAAGCATTAGGATTAACGGTCAGAGACATATATAGTTCTATTCCTCCAATTTCCTGATACACTCCTGAATGGTCAGAAACAGGGAATCAATCTCACCTCAATAATGGCCATGAACAAATTCTTTGAAGTGCAAAATAGATACAACAGTCTACAGCTTTTCCAGAGCCACATATATGTTTTCATGAGAATGCCAAGGTTGGAATCTTTATGAAAGGACCATGTAAATATTTATGAAAGGACCATGTAGGAGATACCTTTGGCCTTCAGTTGTGTCCTCCCATGACATAAAAATAAAAATACAGGTTATTTGAAATGGTTGATTAATTTGCAAGCTGAAACTAGTGCGATGAAATGGATGCTCTAAGATATGATAACAGGAAGATATCAATTATATACGCAAAAGTTTAAAATCTCAGTTCATAAAAAATCATACCAATGGAGACAGCTGCATACAAACATGATGCAAAGCATGTCAAGGTCAAAAACGATTCACATATATGTGAACATGCTAGCAGAGAATCATGCTAATATCCTAGAGAATCACAAATGCTCATAAAGGATTACGCAAACAAAAATAATACTTGGAGATAAACATAATTGTTTAATTTTGTTGAATTTTGATCTTAATTGCAGAATTATGGTAGTGCTTGAAAAATTGAATAATCATAAGCATTAGCATTCACACATGAGACATAAAATTTACCCTAGGGAAACCCTCTACAACATGAGGGAGAAAACCCCAGTAATTTGAGTACTATCTATGGTTCGTCCAGTGCAAGGATCTCCAGTAAGGTTCCATGGAGTTTTCCATGTATTAGAAGCTATACCGGTGCTCCATTTCTGAGCAAGTGACTTTAATACAATAACTGTGAGCAAGGAAAAGGAAATGAATTGATCAACAGAAAAAAGTATTGATAAAATCTTGATAAAAATCAGAGGACAAAAGAATTATTGTAGCTCGTGGTATTTTTTTTTAAATATATTCTGTGGTTACCTTCTTTTAGGTCCATCAGGGCTGCTGCTTGAGCTTGTAGAAACGAAGTGACACACCAAGCAATGCTCAGAAAAGGGCAGAGACTCCAAATTGGGGATGAGATTTGAAGCTTAACCATTGATGGCCGGGTTTGCTACTTGCACGCGCTGGCCGTTTGGATGATACAGACACGGATTGGTGTTTCGGGAATTGGTAACAGAGGCCCAATTACGGTCACCACCAGACCTGCGAACCTCCTGAACACGCAACTACCACAGCTCAGGACACCACGCGAAGATGTGGACAACACACAAAAAATCCCTAGCCCTAGAAACCAGAAACCAACGGATCACGAAGAAGACACGCGGAGAAATTCGGTTGGCTAAATAGACGACGAAATGAACAATGGTTTTCCAAAGAACTTCAGAGAAAAACGTCTTACGGCGTAACAAGTAGCATAGAATGAGTTACTCAAGCCTTTAAGTAGGCTTCTTCACATGCTAATACCATGGGTTGCCCAAAACCATGGCCCCATAAACCACCAACCATAAACCCATTTGACCAAATCAAGGTTATCTCCATCACTCTTTAACCAAATCAAGATTAACCTAACATACCGTGCCACATAAAAGATATGATGCAGTCTACCTGTTTGTTAACAATATTGTTCTACAATACTATATGGACAAGTTTGCAAGTTTGAGATTTGAATTTGAGCCTACAAGCAAATATTTATCAAAATCTTCGATGTTCCAAAAATCCAAAAATACCTTCCATAGAGCTAAAATTTCTCTGGCATCTACCTATATGTTCTAGTTGCTTTAACATACAATCATAGTATCATAACCCCATACAATCAACCTTAAAGCATATCACTTAGATTGCAATCACCTCATGACTCTCCTCAAATATTTCCATCTTCTTGAATCTTTTTTGGCACATGTAAAATTATACGACCCTTTTATATTCCTCCCAACACCTCATCCCTCTCACCAAATCCAAAATCCATAATGCCCAGTGCCCTACACAACTGTCACTTCCAATGTTAAGAGAAATTGCAATGTTAGCACTCCTGATTTATCGGATTCAAACATGTTTTGGACCATAATTTTCTTCTTTAATATATTTAGATATTGTCTGCAAATGATGGGCCAGAAAGTTTGAGGTCATGAAGAAGCAACTGCTTTGAAAATTTTAATTGATCATGGTGGCTTAGGGCCGCTTCCTACTGCTTGTCGAATTAAGAAATTTTCCCTTTTTTCGCTGCTTTTAAATTGAGTTGAATCAAACTTGACACAAAATGGGTGCTCTTTTATCATTTTCAAGAGTTTCTGATGATTCTTTTGGAAACCCCGAAAGTATAATATTACTAAAAGGATGCAATTGTCATCCCTTCAAAGAGTACTTACCAAGCCATCTTTGCAACAAAATAGCCTCCCCCTACATACCCATTCAAACAGGGCAAGTGTAAGCAATCTGGGATGCGGGGGTTTCCTCAAATACCAGCCTCTTTGCCTAGTTCATTCTGTACATGGCCCTCCCAACTAAACCAAGGCTTTATAAAACAGGCTTACAGGTGGAAATTGCAGCTATTGCAAAAATTCAAAAGTTGGCGATGATTTGCTTTAAAGATATACTTTTTTTACTATAAATTTTAATTCAGGTGAAAATAGTTAGTAATTTAGACCACTCTATAGGACAAAATATATCTATATACACAAAATCGCAATGTGTAATGTCAAATTGCTGAAAATGCCTTGCACCATGCTTTAATCAACAGGGGAAAGAGGAATTCTAAGTTGGCATTTATCAAATGGAACAGAATTCTCAACATATCTCTATCCAAAGTTCCAGAAAAGTATGGATTCTCAAATTTCTTTACCACGTTGAAATGACCCTCAGAGATATGGGTGATTGATTTTGGCATAACGTAGTTAAAAGTAGTTCTCGTGATTTTGTTACAAAAGTTGTGATATGTTTTCAACCCATTATGGGCTTCAATGAAGATAGAATTTATTTCAAAGATGAAATCTAACAGTAGTATTTTTATACAAAATGGGATCCTATAGATCCATAAGTAGTTCCATCACCAATACACTAATGATCGAGCAACTTTGAATTCCAGCAGCAACCACTAGCAACAACTATATCAATTACAAAACCATCTTCTAGGAGCCAACAAGATTTAAATCTAATCCTATCTGGAATTAAAACATTATGTATCCATATTTTTTAAAATGATTAAAAAAAAACCCTTTTACCAGTAACTACCAACACACTCTGTTCTCTTCTTTTACTACTACAGCCTTCAATGATTCCTTACATCTCTGTTCTGATCCAAAAGATTACATCTCAAACCCATTAAATAGGACACTTAATCTAACTACATCAGTATGTATAGATAATTATTATTATCCTTAACATCTTGTCCTTGTCTAAATTATACCTGCAGGCTATAGCCTATCATTACACATAATTGATATTGTCTTTAAGAGATGCTATAATACCTTCAAGCTAAAAATATATAGCTAATCTTGATGTGCTTATATTCGTGCACTTATCCTCATGCATCTTATGCAGCATCAACTAACCACAATCAAGTTGTGACAGGCAACTTTGTGGCAGTTTGCTCCCACAACAAGGCTCATCATGGTAACTGCTATCTAAAGGCAATATTATGCCTTATGGGGAGTTTCCTTTGTGGTTGAATGTTTCCTTGTATTGTTTGTAGGGATGTAGCTCCAGTTTATTTCACAACTTCTTAAAGAACATCTCGTCACGGGATCTGAATTGTCAAAAAGATACCTAGGCTATCAAGTAAAGGATATTTCTTTGGAATTGGCTTTCAGCACACCTTGACTGTCATTCATATGTTTTGCACAAGTGTTTCATACAATAAATAATAAATTATTATAATGTTAATAAAATTCATACTCTTCAAGAAACTAGGTTGATTTTATATTTATTTTTTGGGTGGCATTTTAATGAATGACATTCAACATGGACTTGGCCATCTGCATCAGCTGTTTGAGCCTCTTGACTTGCCCTTTGCTTTAAATTTAAGTTGCAGAGACATGCTTTAGCGCTTTTTCTCAAGGGTTTGATTTCTTTTGTCATATGGATCTATTTTAACAAAGGCTGCTGAGGCAGCCAAACTATGATTATCCTTAAATAGCCCTGAAGAATAAGAGTTTCCCTATTTCTTTAGGCAGTTTAGTGTAGTCTTAGTTAAACAAAAGTTCCAGTTATTAATTTTTACTTCCAATAGATAATAGACAATAGTCAATGGGTAAATCATAATAGATCCTTTCCAAAGGTCAATTTGGAGTATGCTCCAAGTCATGATGACCATGATATAGTGTTGTGAGGAATGGGGACCATGATATGTTGTAAGGAGGACCTACCAAGCTACTATAAGAGTGTGAGTGCTTAATAAGAATAGAGTTATATTTTCTTTCAAGCCCTTCAAAAATGGGTGTGTAGACACTGCCATGGACAAGGGAAAGGAGACACATTGCCTAAAGAGTTTGTGGCTAACACTATTTACTTTGATAACATGTTGACCACTGGAAAGGCTAGAAATCAAACCCAGAACCTGCCTTTGGCTGGAGGTTTCTACTACCATTGAGCTACATGCCTATTTATCATATACATCCTTAAACAATTATTCAGAAGCGTCAAAGACAAATTTAATACCTTTCTTTGACAAGAGGTCTACCAAATACCTTGTTCTATGAGAAATTCTACATTTTACAGACTGATAAATCTATCCAAATCTGAATTAAAGACCATATTGCTGACACCAATCATGACCACCTTAACAAATATGCTATTGTTGAACATTCCCACAACTCCAAACACCTCATTTGTTTTGACCAAACCAAGATTCTCACTTCTACCTCTCATTACTCTTCGTGCCTCATCCGAAAAGCTCTTGAAATAGAAAAATACCCTAACAATTTCAATCGCGAGGATGGCTATAAGCTCAGTCATTCTTGGAAACCCTTAATCCATAATCTTAATCATTAACCCCCTCCTCCCATTTTCACTTTTTCCTTCGTGTTTTATCCTCTATAGTTTCCCATATTCTTTCTCAATTGCCCCATCTCCTTAATAGGCTTCCTTAATAACCTTTTGGTTCTTTTTCCTCTTTTCCTCCCTCTTCCTCACATATAATCCTAATTGCTTATCCTTTCTCAACCCCCTTTTTCTTCATCCTCTAGCATTCCCTAATTTTCTTGCCTTTCTTGCCTCGGTTTCCAACCCCCACTTTTCATCTCAGATCCCCTTCCTTGCTTTCCAAGTTATTCTTCCCCAGTTGTAAATTATTTTATGTTTTCTTGTCTTATTCCTTCGATCCAGGATTTTTTTAAGTTTATTGTTTCCCTCTTATCTCCTAATCCCGTCTCTTATCTAACTTTTTCGCTTAGGCCCAAGCTACCTTTAACCTCTTTGACCTTTTATACATATACATACTCTTATTTATAGTTCCCATCTTGGGTCTATTTATTTATTTATATATTTTATTTTTTATCTTTAACCTATCGTATTGATGATAATTATTTTATATATTTTTATCTAACTCATTCTATTTATTTATTATTTCTATTAACCATATATTAACAGTTAAATTCTTTCATTTAGTTTTTATTAGATCTTTTGATGATAAATGAAGTGTCCATTCAAAAGGTTGAGATGCTTCTAAACTTTGACAATGCAATCCAGAAATCTTATATAATAATGATCACTCACGGTGAAAACCTGCATGCTCATATTCTTAAATAAATCAACCTAGAAGTGTGGATTGCTATCTCCAATGCCTTCCCCTACAAGCCACACTCCAGTTGAAACTTCCTACGCAATTTCCATATCCCATGCTCTAGAGAGTGGATCAACAACTCCTTAAAAAATGAGGAACCATGTATAAGGGGGAAATGGCTCACAGCCTCAATATTAATTGTGTGGATTGCTATCTCCAATGCCTTCCCCTACAAGCCACACTCCAGTTGAAACTTCCTAGGCAATTTCCAAATCCCATGCCACACTCCAGCTGAAACTTCCTAGACAATTTCCAAATCCCATGCCCTAGAGAGTGGATCAACAATTCCTTCCCCTATAAGCCACACTCCAGTTGAAACTTCCTAGGCAATTTCCAAATCCCATGCCACACTCCAGTTGAAACTTCCTAGGAAATTTCCAAATCCCATGCCCTAGAGAGTGGATCAACAACCCATTAAAAAAAAGGAGGAACCCATGTATAAGGGGGAAATGACTCACGGCCTCAATATTAATTGGCTCACAGAGAACAAAACATGTCACCCATGTATAAGGGGGAAATGGCTCATGGCCTCAATATTAATTGCACAGAGAAAAAAACATGTCACAAATGGGATTTGAGCGCAGGTGGAGACAATAACATTTCTTTTCCAAACCATATGAACTAGACCCAATTGATAGAGGTACATGTCCTTTGTCAACCTCGATTAATTTTGTTTGCCATACCCAACAGTAGAAGGTTGATCATCACTTCAGCGCACCTTTCAGGGATTTATATTAGAGAATTCCATGTTGAATTGGGTAGGGTATTTGAGAAAAAATTATTAGACATTGAAGGTCTGGTTACCTCATAGAAGGCACTACCTACTCTGCATACATGATTCGATAGCATTTAGAAGGCACTACCTACTCTGCATACATGATTCAATAGCATTTTGAAGTCTAAGTAATTTTTTTTTCATGTATTTTGACCAGATTAATTAAGATCCTCCGTGACATTATAATAAACTCACACATAGTTGTAGTAATGCTGATACACTGTTACAGAATACTCGGCTAACAGAACAGAGCATTGCTACAAAGCAAATATAGCATCATTCCTTTGAATTCTACCAGCTGGTAAAGTGTGCAGAAATTATCAAACAGGGCTATATAGTAGCTCTCCTTGACGAGGAAAATTGGACATGTAGTTCAAGTGACACTCCAGCATTATTTGTAGGTAAGAAGGAATGAACTGTGGTTCAAGAAGTAGATCGAAGACAAGAAGGATGCATGCGTCTATTGTGGAAAGCACGGAAACCTTGCTTAGGATTGCATAATACTTCTGATGAAGGAAACTGGGAGGCCCATTTTAGGGCCCTTGTCACTTCAGTTAGTTTTTAAAAAATCACATGAACCAATAGTAATAGAGCAATCAAACTATAGAACAATCGTGGGAGCATACATATTCAATTTCAGGCCACAAAACTTATCTTATTTGCTGCAGATACCATTTTGAGCACCCTCTGAAAGACACTTGTATTTGTGTATCTGGGTGCCCAAAAATATAAAAATGTGCCAAAACCACCACAGTACAGAATCAGGCCCTTGGCAGCTGGATGCCATTACTAAGCAGAGCCTTGTAGTGAAAAGGCATCGTGTTTTGAACATATCGGAAATAATTACACTTCTGAAAAAAACACAGCTTCTTCACAATGGGATATCGTATATCTATTCCATGTCAATTACGCCATTAGCATCTAGACATTAAGAGATTGTATCTTCAACTCCTGCCTACAAAGCCTAGGCTGATTTCCTTATTATTTTAATAATATAGGATGACTAGAGATGGCCCAGCCTTGGTACTGTTGCCGCCTTTCACACACCTGGGTCACGTGGCAGAAATCTTCAAGCCACTTGGTGTGTCCTTGGGGGCAAGTCTCGAGTCAAGGCTGTCACCTTGTTCTTAACTCCTCCATTTAGGCTCAACTCCTAACGAAGCCAAGGGGGGTAGACCCTATTAAGTTACTAAGGATAATTACTTAGTGTTGTGATGTTAAATTGAATGAGTTGCTTAGGAGTTTGCGATTTAACTATAGATAATCAAAGATGGAAAGATATAAAAGATGAACACACGAAAGCACAATGCTGAGACACAATATATATATATATATATATATAGAATAAGAAAATAACCAGTGCCTTAGAATGGAGTCAAAAAATAGAAACAATGTACTTGCATGTGCTTGGAGTGAGTGTTTTGCGATTGCCTCTTGGTATATTTTAAGTTAAAATTGAAATGTGAGTTGATTAAAATTAGGCTAAGGGGGGACTCTAGATATACCTGAGAGTACTTGGAGTATGTCCAAAACTAAACCTTCACGGCTACCCGCAAGGAATATGTGGGCTGAAATTGAGTCTCTGGGGCTATTTTTCATAGCGCACCCGTTAGGGTGTGACAAATATCGGCGCCCCGAAGTCATTTTTCAGAAGTTCCTGCTTCCTTTGGGTATTTTGCCACCGTAAAGGTTTGATCTAGGTGTTGGATTTTCACCTGATGGTTTGTCAGTTGGGGAGAGTGAGTCCTAATTATACTAGTCACCCAAGTGCTTTTGATATAGATTGACTGATCGAACGAACCGCAGCCAAGTGCAGAGCATACACACTGGAGTCTTGTCAATTTTAGTAAGTTTTAAACTGGATGTTCTTGTTTAAAAGAAAACCCTCCAGGAACCTCTTTCGATCCAAGTGGATATCAATAGGGGAATCGAGGAGGGGTTAATTTTATAGTTGCTGATAAACAAATGATAGAAAAAATCAAACAGATACACAATTCTAGTTTCTTAATTAATCCTACCACGAATCTCTTTCCCCTTTCAGGTCAATCGGGAAATCGTGGGGTAAGTATTACGATTACTTTGAAATGTAAAATATGGAATATGGAATTAATAATGAAATAATTTATACTACCCTGCATATTAGATCAATACTAGTTTGAAAAGAAATGAGCAAAAAGCAACAAAAGGACACCGACGCAAATCCTTCCAGGGGGGATGGGGAATGGGCTCGAAAGAGCCTATTCGAAGAATAATTTTATTAACAGCAGTTACAATATCAGAGAACTGATATATTAGAAACTTCTTGGTCCTTATACAGGCTGAAACCAAGATCTTACAACTTTGCAAAAATTTTAAGATTTTAGTGAAAAGGGAGAACCCTGGGGGGATTTGAACGCTCCTGAGGCCACTTCGGACAGCAGCTTCCTTTATTTTCCGTCAGAACTTCTAAAAGAAAGTGAGCATGTTAGAATAACATATGCCCAAAAGCACTTTAAGATTACCTTTGGCTCAGCCTACCTTATCTCAAAAAAGAAGAAGTTAAAACTAGCTAAACAGGCAAAAAAGGAACCAAGGAAAGCAAGATTTCCTTGGGATCTTGGCTTGCTGTTTGTGCAGCCAATAAAATATGCACTGATTGCAGAATATTAAATTTTATAACAGCAAAAATAAATATAATGCATGCGATCTACAAGTTTTCTTTAAATTTTCATGCAAAAAGACGATTTCCCTAAAGCTAGATCTTGAATGCTTATGAAAAATTTTTAACTGCAAGATCTAGACTATTGGATTTGATAAGATAGATCTATGTTGGAATTAATTTTAATATGATAGATCTAAGCAAAATCAAAGCTACGAATAGAGTAACCGGGTAAAAATGTAGATTTTTTATAGAAATGAGAAGAAGAGGAGAGAAGGTCAGATCGTTGCTTGAATGGAGCAAGCTGAAAGGAGGCCCTTTTGTGGAGTGCTGAGGGACAGAGTATTGAGCTTATTGGATAGGAATGGTGTCAATCTAGATCCACACCTTCATCCAATCAGGAACCTGCAACTAAATAACACAAGCCTGCACACACCTCGTGAGATCTGGATATAGATGCATAAAAGCAACAAAAATGAAAGATTATGCAAAAATAACCTTATTTAAGCATATAACTGAAATTTTTGAGCATACATCATATGGATAAACAAGATCAAGCAATCTAGCTTTCCTAGTTTACACCCTTACTAGATTCAGCTGAATCCTTGAAGGCAGAACACAGAAGCAACACAGAATTTGGCAAGAAATTGCAGCTACCACATCAGCAGCATAACACTGAGAATCCACACATACACATGCACTACACAGTATAGCCTCCAAAGCTTCTTTATTCACAAATGATGATCAAATACAGAGTTACAATGGCAATCCCTTCAGTCCAGCTCTAACTAGCTTAGAAGAGGAGGCTGTGCCTGGATATATACAAAAACTAAGAGATCCAGCCCAGGGGGGTGCAAATCCCAAGGAGACACATCAAATCATCTGAAGGAGAGTCCATTAATGCCTGATCTATGTCTAGCTGAGCTAGATCTGAGTCTCACTGAGTGCAACTGTCAATCGGGGGGCTGATCTGACTGACACCTCAACCTGTTGACTGAAGCATCCACAAAACTCATCCAGATGAGCCAAAAATGTGTGGAGGAGAGAGGGAGGGCGAAATTCCCCATAAAGAATGCTGAAGATCAACTCTGGATCTGATTTGATCACCTTCTTCAATCAAGGATTTGTCAGATCCAGTCAATCTGCTTCAGATCTGACTGATTTCAATCAAATCGGCTAAGAATCCACTGATTTATGATTTTGGATTTGCTCCATTATTCATCAATTTATTAATTAAAATAATCAATAATTGATTTTTGGGGCTTTCTGACCTGAGTGATGGAAAATCACTCAAAACTAGGAAATAGTGGGTCCATGGGTTTACATGGTGCTCTTAGCTTGAAAATGAGCACCTACATGACTGAAACTGATTATTTGGCCCACTTTTATTACAAAATCAATTTTTCCAATTAAACTATTAAAAAATAGCCTAAGTTTTGGAAAAATTAAATTTTTAATAAAAAACACTGAAAAAACCAAAAAATTGAAAAATTGAAAAACACCTAGGGGGACTTAAACATGTTCATATGACTCAACCATGATGTTTAGCATGCTTATACATTGACACATAGACTCTAATAACCTCAATAGGCCTAAATTCCAAGCCGACCACCCCAACTTTGGAGGTATGGAGTGAAAAACTCAGAAATTATCGGTCGTTTATTCAACAACCAATAATAACCAAGGGAAAAAACACCCTAGGCTGATCAGATTGACAAATAAAGTCTAAGAGACCGAGTCTTTTATAGACACTATCATGCTAGAACATTTATTACAATTCCCCCATGGGGTATGAACATGTGATATAGTACAGCAAAGCTTCCCAGAAGTAAGACTGAAGGTCTTCTGAAGTCCGAACAAGTTATCCTTGTCCGGTTCACCAGGCTCACTTGATAAAAAAACCACTAAGTACAACTTAGGTGGTAACAGGTACATATTCCAATTCTAAACTAGACACTCAAGTCCCACAAAGGTCTATTTTATTTTTCATAGTATCAGGCTTCTTGGGGATTAAAGGACAAAGTGGTTTTCAACTATATCTCTCTCCCGTAGTTCTCTCTGTGCTGGTGTTCTCTTGCACTACATTGATAAGGATCTGTCACATATGCAGTGGGAAAATATTCTATCTGACAGGTGTCTATTGTGAAAACACATCAAATTGTCGGATGTATTTTATGCAAAGAAAAAGATCAAATGACAGAAAGAAAGATATGTCCTTAGTACTTACATCCAATTCACAATCACAGATCTCGATTGGTTTATCAAGGATGTGACAGATGCCCATGAGCTCTGAGCATTGTGATGGGTCGACTCAATTGGAGATTAGGATCCAGCCGATAAGTTTTTGGAGCTTTGCCAACATAGCAAATGAGATGACATCTCATAATTCGAATACTTCAAAGGAAAGAGGGGACAAACAAACCTAGTCACGGTAGGATTGTATAGTGATTTCATGAGAACTATACTTACTAACTAGCATATGCCATCTAGACCATACACACATTCTGGCTTGATCTTATGACTATGTGCAAAATCATCCAATTGTTTCATGAATTTCAAAAATGAAAAAGATCAAGAGACAAAGAAAAATGAATACTTACAACCAATTTAGAATCTCATACCCACAACTGTTTTTTCCAAACATATGACAAATACCCCACAAGCTCTAAACATGATGATTGATTCGCTCAATTGAACATTAGGATCCAGAAAATAAGTTTTTGGTGTCTTACATATCTGAACATTACGATAGATTCACTCAATTGGAGATCTAGTGTCCAGATAATAAGTTTGGATGCCTCACCAATAGGCCAAATGACAATACATCTCTGAAATTTGTAGGGTATGAATTAAATTATACAATCTCATCTTATCTTGCATTTATTAATTCAAAAAAAAAGAGGAGACAAGTTACAACAAACCTCGTCGCGGCTTTTGGGACATGGAATGGGAGTGCTGTACTTAGGTGGAGTGGGAACAAGGCAATTTAACCGGTTCGCTTTGTTTGGGAAAAGACGTTCAAACCTCTCCCCTCTCGCCCTGGATTTGAGCTTGGAAATTGCAGCAACATTGTCCAGGCAGGGTATATACTCACTCATATTCTTAGGGCACAGTTTGAATCTCTCAACCTTGGTGTCCACCCCGATCTCGGTGCTCCCCTTCACATTCTCAGATCCATTGAATGATTGCTCGAAGATGTCCATCTCAGAAACAGAGGTGTCATTATCAGTGTCATAATCATCCAGGTTGTCATCCTCCCCCACCAAGAAATGATCCTGCATTACTCCATCCTTGTCCACTATGCCAAAGGAAGCTGGTGATGGTGGTGGTGGTGGTGATGGAGGAGGAAGAGAGGGGTGGGTTTTGTGATGTTTAGGGAAGAGAGGTCATAGGTTGGAGCCTCGGTGTGTGCAAGGGAAACCATGTGGGATTGAACTGAAGAGGAACTTGAGCCAATAAAGATCTGTACCTGGTCATAATTGCTTGCCCAGTGTTTTCCCAAGTAGAAGCATGCGATGGCAAGCAACAGAAGACCCGCTACCTTCAATGTGAGGGGACTCTTTAGGATATCCTCCTTCATTTTTTCTTCCTCCCTCTGGATCTAGCTTCTATGAATTTGCCTTTGCTCATTGGCTTCCCATGTCCAAAAATGGGTGAGACAATTGACTTGAGAGGGAAAAAAAAGGCTAGCAATAAATTTGAGTACCAGTCTACGGCTAATTGGTGGCATCGATTGTGGCAATTTTCATGATTGAGACGGTGCTGATGAAAAGTAGAGAACGTAGGTGGCTAATGCACAAGGAACATGAACAGAGCTGTGGTCGAGTTTTAACTGAAAGACTGTGTCGTGGCTATTTCTAATATAAGGTTTTAAACTAGAAACCATGTAACTTCTCTCTGCAAACCCACGCAAACTAAATTTGACCAGTAAACGCCATTTATGTAGCAGGGAGGGGCAGTCGCCATGACAAGATGTTCAACCACCTCCAAACTAAGAATAAATGCCAAATCGAGAAAAAAACACTGGTCGTTCACAGGACGGGCTCTCCAAATATCGCCCACGGCGCTCCAGAACCGTCGGACAAGTGCAGTTCTGACAAACTCAACAGTCACGGCAAATCCCATAAACAATGAAACCTGCAGGCGAAATGGGCGGTTCTAACAAACTCAACAGTCACAGCAAAGCCCATGAACAATGAAACTTGTAGGACAGAGCAGGGTAGCGACCAGAAACCTTGACCTCAACCTGAAAACACGCGGAGGACCAACGGAACTTTAAAACACGCGGAGGACCATCGGATCGCGAAGAGGACACGCGGAAGAGCAAGGCTGGCTGAATAGATGACGAAAGGAACAGTGTTTCTCCGAACATGTTCGGAGAAAAACGCCTTATGACGTAATTAAAAATATTTGTTTTTCTATTTATTTATTATTTATTTTTCAATCAACTCATAATCAAAATAAGGATTATTTGCAAGTCAAAATATTCACACCACAATACCACAATTAATTAACGGTAGTCTCAACGCGATAGAAAAGCTGGTCAAAGGATTGCAATATAGCACTCCCTCCATTGATGATTAATTACTCAGCTGCAAAAAAAAGGCCAACGGTCAAAGAAAAGGAACACATAAAGTTATAACCAAATAACTTGTTTTTCCCCAAACATCCAGAGGCCAAAGAAAAGGTTTAACTAGAGTCCTTTCGTAGTTACAAGGTTATTGAGACAAATTGTTGTTTTATCCTGTAGACCTTTGGAATGGACATTTGTAGTTACAGGTAAGTTGTTTTTTCTATGAAAACAAGCCTAAAAATTTACAATTGAAGGTCAATTGAAAATAAAGTACATCTAATATTGTGTGAAACCTGTCTTTGTTGTTAGTTGCTTAGCAATTGCCACAAAAAGGTTATCGCAAGACAATAATTCTATAGCTTTGAGTGGGGAAAAATGTCTACATAGTACGGAGCACTATATATTTGTATATTTATCACCGGACCTATATAAATTACCAATAAATAGATATCAACCCAAGATGAGAATAGATAGTGTACAGTTGGATGAATACTGACAACAAGGTGTAGTCACACAGAAACCACTAATTTAGTGAAAAAAATCACTGGTACCATGTAACATTTTCCAATTTAAATAATGTATTTTTTAAAAAGAACATCTTGTAATTCTCTTCATGGACACGGAGTAGTTACAATGAAAATTTGTATAAATTGTGTGAGTGTTAGTGTAGACAATAGCAACGAATGGGTGTGCTTGTGTTATGTAAGTCGTAGCAATCGCCTAACCAATGTAGGTTTTGTAGAGATAGAATAAATTGTTCTAATTGTGTTATTTTTATTTCTGAAACCTACATGCAACATTATATGGTGTGTACATCTATTCCGACTAGGGGTTAACTTCTCAAACGGGCTCGATGAGATTAAAAACGTAGTAGTGGAGCTATGAAAAGATAAAACAACCAGTAGCTTGGCCAGAGTTAAGACATTGCAGAATGCATGGATTGGTTTTGGACCACATGGTAATACATCTAATATTCATAGTTTATATTTGTATATCTTCAAAAAAAATTGCATTTTCAAAGATAATGACAAGAACGACAACCCAAGATGAGAGTGTACAGTTGGGATGGCTATTGACATGCAGGGTGGAATCCATCTACAATGCTAGAATTTATTAAAATGTACAAATTCATTGTCAAATTTGTAATTTTTTTGTATTGCCGGAGTGACAACTATAAATGACCAAATAAATGACCAATTGTTATGTGGTCATTTTTAGTCTAAATCTCCCGTGACCAAATTTGGTCATTTATCTTGGTCGTTTTTAGTTGGTTTTTATCCCATGACCAAAAGTGATCATTTATCTTAGTCTTTTTTAGTTATCTCACTTAAATTTATCAATTTTGGTCATTTATCCCTTCAAAAAAACTGTGGTGACCAAAAATTTTGGTCTCCTGGTCACTAATCTCTCATTTTCCACTAGTGCCTTTCTTAAATAATCTAAATTATGTGCTCATTATGAAAACCATTTCTTCTCCACACGAGATTTCACTATTTCCCATTCGTTGAGTTGCTATTTTCCACCCGTGTATACCACTTTATAGATTGTTACTCGCGATAAAACAATCCCCACTCAATTATATAGAAAGGGCCAGCCAGACCCAGCTATTCTCCGCGAAATTCTTCCATAAAAGGGCAAGCTGCACCAATCTATAATAGTGAGGCCAAGTGATGCATCATAGTGGGGTTGTGTAGGCGTATCTGCTGATCAAACTCTCTTTCCAGGGACGGATTTGCTCGACCAAAGGGAGAGGGACACCAACCCCCTACGGACCTTACATGAAATACCCCACCCAGATCAAAAGATAGATGGGTATGTGACCAGCCCAGAAGCATTCGCTAAATCTTCCCGGATCAAGGGAAAGCGCCTAACCCAGCTTGTTTGGTAACCTCTGGATAGGTTTTTTCTATAACTGGAATCTTAAACGTAGCATATGAATTGACGACTCTGAAACAACACCCACTTGAGTAGGCTCGCCCTACCCTGGTAGATCAATTCTGTGGGTTATTTATACTCGCCCTTCTGGACGGGAAACACATATGGTACTCGATTACTAGGATCAAAATACCTACTAAATTATAGGGTGTGCCTCCACTCCTCCCTAAATTATGTTTTATGTTATATATATATATATATATATATGTGTGTGTGTGTGTAATTGGGTGGATTAGGTGGAGTATAGGAATTGATCTGAATCACAATAGATTTTGAGGTAAGGTCTCGGTAAACCCTACCTGCCTCTATATACAAGTCTTTCCATGTGTCTTGATCTGACTGATCAGGGCGATCGATGTAGAAAGGGGACAGGTACAGCCCAATATCTTTATGCTTTGCATCCCTCGTCTAGTTTGATACAGTGGGCTTACTTTACTTAACTTATTCCCTTGGCTTGGATTTGGCGCTAATGAACTAAGTGAATATTTCACTCTAACCCTTCTACTGTGGTGCTATAATTTATTTCCAATACCTCTAATTACATCCAAAGAGTCATTACTGAAAATAGGTTGGATATTGAGACTTCTTTTTCACAGGCCAAGTCTTGGGAAAGCTGAACATGGAGATGGAAGCATTGACCCAGGTACCCTCCTCATCCCTCCAGTGAGTCACGCATGAATTAATTAAAGGAGCTAAACACGTCGCATAAGGGGTTTGAACAAATATACATACGGGGTTTATAATGCAAACATAACTTATATCGAAGCTACGGACTAGTCATACGCGTATTGAAATCAGAACCTGCATCTGTTAACTCAGGCATTCTGGGGGTATCAGGCTTGTCTTGAAAGCTTTACTCATGCCTTCTCATGAAGAAAGGTTTGCAGGGTGGAAGGCCCATGTTCATGATTGGCTGGGGATGTAGTGCGCTTCCCTGCTGGTAGGAAGTAAGGCAGGCTTTACTTTGGGGTTGGTTCCTATGAACAAAGGTGTCTATCATCTCAAGTAATTATGTTTCCATATTCATTAAGCTCTGTATATTGAATACATAGGTATACAATCCATATTACACCATATTAGTAACAGCTTTATATTCCATAACCAATGGCAATAGTAGAATGATATCGAGCTTGGTTGAATAAGGTTATATCATGAATAAAAGGAATGGGAATTAGTCATGTAGAGATCATAATACTAACATGATCTTATACTGTAACCACTAGTATGAACAAGTAGTAAGGATGTGGTTATAATACTAGCTATTACTCTTATCATGATATGGGTTCCTGTATTGTAATTAGTAATCAAATACGATCGCACTTACTATTAATTATGAATAATATGTAAGATGCTTCTACTCGGCATTACCTTTCCATTATTATGGTAAATATAGTAAGCTAAATAGGATTTGATCTCTACTTATACCCTTTGTTTACATATGACCTGTTACTAACCCATATAGCTTGTTATACTATCACTGTTTTATCCTTATATCAAGTGTAATACAGCCAATCATGTAAGCTCTAATGGAATGACAGTAATCACGTAATAGAGATCCATACTAATGTCTTACTTAACCATATTGTTCTAAGCTCATGTATAAGGTGTAGTATTATGATCACATGTTATGCTATTAATTATGGCTATACTGGGCTTGGTGATGTAAGCTTATTGCCATTCACCTATATGTGGTAATGTGAATGTCCCTTTATTCCATATTCATTGCACTCATATCTCATACGGGTACATACATCACACAATAGGAGTAAATAAGGCTATACAGGTATTACTAGTCCATGCTCTTGGTTCATATGAGTATCAATGAAATGAAATAATTCATGCAATGGTTGTATCACCTCTACTTCCAAATTAGACTGGTTCCAGTAGTAGGTTTACTATTGAATAGGCATGAATAAGGGAAATCAATACGACTGGTAACCTGTAATGGCATCTTATTAGAGAAACGAGGTTATCACCTTTCCATATAGATCATACTAGTAACATGGTATCATTACTTATGAAGAGCTTACTTAACCCTATTGGATACAGTGCACCTAGTAATCCTTACATATATGGGAAGAGTACTACTAACATAGCTTATGAATCCCAGGGGTTATTGTCCTACTCATCATAATGGTATTTAGACTGGTTCATCACGTATCCAAAACATAGGAATACAACGAATGGTAATCATTGAATATGATAGAGTGATTGCAATAAGTATACCAACATCATGGAGATTACAGTGATTACTGAGAAGCTGTGTGTAAATACAGGGAATATAATACCAGTAATATAAGGGATATAGTAGTAGCTCTGACCTGTGGTAATCATAGCTATCAGGAATACAAGCTTACTAGTCTAATCAAGCTTACATGTTATATTCATATTACATATTACAGAGTTTATTAATGTGATACAAGAACAACCATGATGATTGGTTATAATAGCTGGTCCATTACGGATATAAGCAGCTTGTACAAACTACATAATGGTTCATAAATAAGAGAGAATAGCTTGAATATCATGAATATAATGGAGATAGTACTGTGTTCACCTATAAGCTAAAAGGTCTCCTATTATGGTGGGAATACTCAACTATATATTATGGATAAATAGTATAGCTTAGCTAGGCTGAGTAATTATGCATATATAGTATCTATACCAGTATAACAACTTGGTATTTCTTTACCCATTATATACATTTTTATCCTAAGCTGATGACTGGAATCATAGGTTATATCATAAGATAGTATGACTACCATTGATCCTTGGCTAGAGTTCTAGTATTAAAACCCTTGTAACCATTTGATATATGTAATTATTATACCTGTATCTAAGCCATTTACTAATTGAAGACCAATGCAACACCTATCTTAGTTAATACACATGCGGCTCAAGAGCAAGGGTAGGACTCAAGAGCAAGGGTAGCACTAGGCAGGGGTAGGAATAAGCAAGGGTAGCCGGCTCGAGTGGAAATGAATAAAAAAAGCGCCATTCAAATACATCCCACTTAGCCAAATAAATATGATGGTTAGTTTACCAAGTCAAGGAACCAAATAGTTATCCTATGCTTGATTGACCATTTCAAGGGGAGATCGAGGAGCCTGGAACAACTGGAACTGATACTGGGTTTGGAACCAGGTATCAATCTGGATATGAAACCAGTGAAGCTGCTAGGGGTGCTACCTTTAGCTTACCCTTAATTTCTTTATTTAATAAACTGGTAATGTATATGTATTTTTAAATAACTATACGATGCTTAAGATCATAATCTTGCTTTCGATGCAGTCTAGGATGTACCAAACCCCGAAACATGCTATATTAGTGCAAAATATTAGAAAAAGCTCCATCATGATGCAGACTGAGATGGAACTGGATCAGACAACCTCACCCTTCCTTACCCTCACCCCTTACTTATGGGTGTGTTTACTTCATACCTACTGCCCACCTTAAGAGCTATACATGTTAGTTAGCCTTATACCACTTACTTGATTAAGCACTTAGGCTGAACTACTTAGTTCTTCTCTTCGAATAAGGATGGGTGGGATTATACAACCTTACCCTTGACCTTGATACCTTTACACACAACCACAAGACCTAGCTAGAGCTGGCTGGTAGCCTTCCACCTTACCGAATGAAAAAGAAGTGCTGAAGAGGTATCACTATAAACCCTTAGAGTCAGAGTCCCAAAGGAGATACTCTTGATCCCAGTTCTAAGTACATTGACTTTGGAAAGAGTCCCTCTCCTTTGGAATATCATGAATTTATCCGGGTTTATTACCCTAATACCCTCAAGTCAACTTCCCCTGAGTCAATGCCTACATAGGTAGTGTGAAAAATGTCATTCTTTTCAGTAGCTCACACCCAATGTCTAATCATTTAGTACTACCTCTAGGTGCAACCCTAAATGTCAAAATTCCCTCTCCTTTTAGTTGAGTATCTCTGCCCCTTGCCATACGTTCAAAATGCATGATTATTTTATGATTTTCACAGTCCGGGTGTTTAATGAAACTTTAGGGGTAGCTCGGGTGTTCCCTAAGACTCGTAGCATAGATCCAAGTATGACTCGTAGGGGCAAGAAGCTATCAAAGATTTAGTCAACAGTTAGTATCGGCAACAGTACCTACACGACTAAAAACACAACTTTAAGCTTTTTGTGGATGTGTAAAGGACCAATCATAAGAATCTGCATGGCTATGAGTATTACTAATTCAACATTGATGACAATGGACCTAGCCTGGTTGTTATGCAACTTGTGGGCATTAGAGTATGTTGCCGAGTTTCCCAGTGAGTTAATTTTATTATTCAGACACTAATGTCGATGACCATAACCATTCGGGTAAAGCAATAACAATTAAGAAGTCTCATGGACTAGACGAGAGGCTTAGTGTTGTGATTGGTACCTAGGTTTAAAGCCCTAAATTATGATAAAGGAAAAGGAGTAGGTGATGGTAGGCTTGCGAACATGGAGAGTAAGGCATCAACACATTATGATTGCAAACAACAACTAGCCTACCTTAAATATAGGCACTTAAACCACTTGGCCACAACCATCCTCTACACATTCAAATTTCTTATTGAAACCTCCACTTGGGGATTTCATTTAATAAGAGAAGCTTATACCTAACCCAAATGCAAAGTTCATTATGAACAAGAAGATTGAAATCATTCTTTTAGAGTAATGAAAACCTATTTACCTTCCTCCTTGCAAATTCTAATTGAAGGACTTAAGCATTTGTACTACACCAAGTTCTAAAATAGGAGTTTATAGATGCACCCACAAATCAATTTATTACAAGCCAACCTTGCAAAAGAATCCTTCCGTGAAAAAGGAAAGTTTGAATAGCCCTTACAATAACGTGTAAAATATGGACTAGCCCTTACGACAACCGGATCTAGCAGGTCTAGGAAGAGGGATTAGCCCTTACAACAACCAGATCTAGGAGGTCGGGAAAGGATATACTCTAACCCACACAACAACCTGATTGAATAGGTGGCGAAAGTATTAACTGGCCCTTATAGAAACCGGACTTAGTAGGTTGGGAAAGGGACTAACCCGCACTACAAATAGATGGGAAAGAAGCATTAATTACATACCCGAATGGATATATATAACGGACAAGCACTATAGATGATCTATAGGATCTATAACGGACAAGCACTCTATTATACGTAATTAATTCATTTTACCTGTTTGCATCCATATTTACTATAATACCCATGTTCAGTCATTCCAAAGAAGAGAAATTCCTTCTAGTACACTTGAGGCACTTTTTAGCAGAGAAAGGGTATATTCCTGGTGTTTTGTTGGGCCGAAGAGGAAGGTGTCGAGATGATCGAACAAGTGTTAAAGGAGGTGGCTAAGTGATTTGTCTAGGAGTTGGGTGAACATGCATAGGACCCTTTTGACTTAAAAGAAGATGCCGTGGGTTCAAATATATAGGTTGGAAATGTAGAGCTAGATTCCATTGGATGTAGAAACCAAGAAACTCCTCTAGATATCGTAGATAATATTCTAAAATTAGAGTGGAATTGCAACACTGTGGAGCAGATAATGAGGCTAATGAAATCTCAGAAGGAGTATAACTAAATGAATGTTTCCATGCTTCAAAGTTTGACAGACCTATAAAGGAAAATTCACCAGGAAAATAATTTCAACAATAGAGCTAGCTTTTGGTTGGACTGCCTTCCTGAAAGCATTCACAGGAAGACCTGGAATCACACTTGCTTTAATATGTTGCTGGGTACCACATATTACCTATTGGTATGGCCGAGCCTCAGGATACGCTTCAGGAATTAGAAACAACTGGCTATAAATTTATTCTTCATTTTCATCCCTGCTTGCTACCAACCTACCTTATGACCTAGACCTATTCTACCTATAATTTTTCTACCTATACTTGTTCTTCCTATACCATCTTTCCGGAATTGCTTAATAGGGACATAGCTATTAACAACCCTTCTCTTCTCAGGACCAAATTACCTTAGCCTTTACTTTATTACTACCTGAACCCAATGGAGGGGAGGGAGTGCTCCCTGCACCCAACAACACTTACCTTATGCCAGGAATCATATCAGGAGGGTATAACATTACCCCTTCCCTTTTTACCAACTCACCCACCTGAAGATCTAGACCTTTTATACCTAGTACCACTTGAATTTATTGCTTCATGGCTAATGCACTATACCTTCTCTTGTAGAGGATGATTCACTAACCTTATACCTTGCCCCCAACTTACAGCATTGAATTAACGGAAGAACGGGGCTTCCAATAGAAGAGCAGACGAGTGGGGTGGACATACAGAAAGCATTCACTGGAAAACCTGGAATCACACTTGCTTGAATATGGATTCTTCTTTGGTGCCACTATTACCTATTGTTCATGCCGAGCCAATACTATATTATCCATTATCAAAACCCAATGAATTCTAGAAATCAGAACCCTACTCGCCTTAATGCCTTAACCTGCGTAGTTACCCACCTAGACCTATTAGCTATAGATCACTTACTGACTGAATGCAGGCTTAGGATGTACAACTAGTCCCCTCTTATCAGTAGGACGAGATCAGACTACCTCATCCTTTCCTTTACCCTTCACCCTAGGAGATGGAGTCATTGATGAAGCCTGGAAGAAGATCAGTAGGGTACGGCATGCTATGACAAAACCCCTACCTTCCCTTGTCAAACTCACTCACCTAAATATCTAGACCTCTTAGTAGTCCTATACACTTGTTTCATGAATCCTTCGTTGCTAGGCATTTAGACCCTTAAATATTGACTTTCTTAAGCCTAGGCTTGCTTTTACTTACTGCCAATTATAGAGTTCTTACCAACAACCACTTGTTGAAGCCAGAAATAGGAGGATACAACATGCTATGAACCCTTTACTTACCGAGCATCCACCTGTCACCCTTACTGCCTCTTCACCCAACAACCTATGGAGTGCTAGCCCTTACTCATTGCTGAAGTCAGGAATCCAATCAGAGAAGGGTATCTACCAGGATATATTCACCTTTACCCTACTACCCCTTATGAGAATTCTTCTTGGTACCGCTATTACCTATTGTTCTTGCCGAACCTTGCCCATACTCTTCATTAATTCGGAATCTACTCCATTGCTAGGAAAGGAATCCCCTACCCGCCTTTTAGTTACTTATACTCTGCCTGCTACCCACCTTCCCTCTTACCACCTTAATAAATAAATAGACTTGGTCTCCTACTTCTTGAATGAATTGCTTAGGTTGCTACAACTACCTCTTCTCAGGACGACATGATACAAACCTTCCATTTACCTTCAGTTTTTACAAGCCAAATAACTAGCACCTATTATCCCGGATCAACTTACTGAATGAATGATTCTATCGGGTACCACATATTAGATTCTTTTTATTACATATTACCTTCCGGTACCGCTGAACCTTTCCCATATGATTCGGGAATTATAACCCATTGATTCAGCCAGGAATGCCCAGTGGGTAGACACTATCGCTATTTACTGTTACCCTTCCCTTTACTTAAGTGTTTCCAACTTACCTGCTTTACCAACCACCTATATACTAAAGATAATGCCTCACCCAACCTTTGTTATCCCCCAACCTCTTGCTTAAGGCAGGAATGCCTTTGTGGGACCAGAACTATTGATTTTATTGGGCCCGGCCAGATATGATTTATTCATTAATACCTTGGCACAATCCCAGCTGTTACGAGTGAGTGCTTCCTTAATCCAACTACTACTTACATGCTTTTAGGAAAGACCTATTGCTTATGTCTACTTTATGAATGTGCTTGCTACCAACCAACCTCATCGGGCAAGTGTTCAACCGACAAGCAGATAATATACCTCTCTCTTGGTGCACCTCAAACTGCTGCTACACACTAGTAGAAAATGAGAGATTAGTGACCAAAAAAAGACCAAAAAAGACCACTTTTGGTTTGGCGATCGCTGGTGGCTAATTTACGGTCTTTTATTACGCGACCAAAATTGGTCATTTTTATTTTGGTCATTTATAACTTGTCAGTTGGTCATTAATTTGGTCATATATTTGGTCATATTTGAATCGATGACCAAATATATGACCACATTTATGAACAAATTAATGACCACATGGCAAAATAGAATATGACCAAATTTGGTCGCGTATTAAATGACCGCAAATTAGCCACCAAAACTGCTTTTTGGTCATTGATATGTGAATTTTGGTCGGTTTTTTTGTCATTTATATCTCATTGTTTGGTCACATGTCTCTCAATTTTTTGTTATTTTATATATGAATTTTGGTCATTAATCTCATTTATTGGTCACTAATTTAGTCATTTTTAGTGGTTTTATGTGTGGTTATTATATTTTAGTAGTTTTAATGGTGTCCATTATTAATCAATATAAATTTTTAATATGGTATTATGTTTAAATTAAAAAGAGAATCATACATTATTTATCATCATCTAATACACATTTGAATTATGCAAATATAAAGTGCAACCATATAAGTTTTAAACAACACAAATTATATTATATAAAATGTCAAGTATTACAATAAATGAGTTTTCTCAAAAACTATCTCCATATAACTTTACATGAAAATCATCTAGTACACCGATGAATTTTCAAAATATTACATTGTCTAAACCATCCCACTTGTACTTTGTTGCTAAGCCATACTTGGATCCCACGACAGCTTCAAAGCCATACTTAGCAGCTTGAAACCCTCAGCAACATGCTCTTCATACTCAATGGAAAAGCATCAGCAATAGAATCTTCATACTCAATGGCCCACTTTTTGAGCTTTCTATCTACGCACGTGCTTTTGTATCCGCACTACACGTGCTTCTGAGCTTTCTGAGCTTTATATTTGTGCACGTGCTTCTGTATCCACATTGCAACAGCCTCCCTCTTCATGTTTCTAGAAAGCTTGCGAGTAAGGTTACCTACAAACAACACATGTTAAGCAATAAATTGTGTTGCTCAGTAAAAATAAAAAACAAATAACTGAAAAATGTACATAGTAATTTCACAAGATTTAACATGGCAAAAAGAAACAATTCCAACAAATAGTTATATATGTGCTTATTATAACATACAAAAACACGTCTAATACCTTTGCTTCTAAGCTTGCTAAGATTTATATCTGCGCACATGCTTCTATATCCACATTGCAGCAACATCCCTCTTCATGTTTTTACAAAGCTTGCGAGTAAGGTTACCTGCAAACAACACATGTTAAGCAATAAATTGTGTTGCTCAGTAAAAATAAAAAACAAATAACTGAAAAATGTACATAGTAATTTCACAAGATTTAAGATGGCAAAAAGAAACAATTCCAACAAACAGTTATATATGCGCTTATTATAACAAATACAAAAACACTTCTAATACCTCTGAAGGAAGTCCAACTCCATTGTATTACCTAGTAGCTCTTTCATGGATATGATGGGTTCCGTAAAAGTTCAATACTTAACAACCTGTTGGGTTTTTACAAATATTCTAAAACATTACTAGTAGTTTTCATCTCCCTAAAATTTACTAGGAACTTTATTTTAGTAAAAATGCGTTTGGTTACATACAATGGGATGCATAATTATTTATCTCAAGAAAATGTTTTCAAAGCCGTAATAATCTCTTGGCTGCTGAATTCTTCTTTATCATCACTTACAGTAACTGTCACTATGTTTGGAATTTGTGAAGGGAAAATGTCTTCTCTTCCATAGCTGGAAGGACTCCTCCCCATCTTTTCACTTCCATCATAGACGATCCCTCTCAATATCAATGTCTTATGCATTCCTCCAATCATCTTTTCATAGATTGTATCTCCTTTTTCCCTAGAAACACATACATATTGGCTATATCCAAGCCCCACTGAACATACAGGTACCTGCAAATCACCAAATCTAACTTTTAGTAATACAGATCTCGCTCAACAAAAATTTATTGCATGGGCTTCGTTTGAGCCAGAAGTGCTTAACATGCACTTGCCAAAGACCAATTCTATCCAATTAAATTTAGAGGCAAAGAAATATCTAGAATTTTATCACCTTAAAGCTTGAGAGCTTGAAGCATGAAGAGGCAGCACACACAGTCGAGAACAATTTTGAGAGTAAAGCACATGGCATCTTAAACCTCTCATTCTCAATCGCCGTCTCAGCTCATGTGCTTTGGGTGCCTGGCAAAACAGTACCCAAGTAAAATCTTTAAAATATGGCCAGAAGTGCTTAACATGCACTCGCCAAAGACCAAATCCATCCAATTAAATTCAGAGGCAAAGAACTATCTAGAATTTTATCACCTTAAAGCTTGAGATATTGAAGCATGAAGAGGCAACACACATAGCTGGGAACAATTTTGAGAGTAAAGCACATGGCATCTTAAACCTCTCATTCTCAATTTCCATCTCAGTACATGTGCTTTGGGTGCCTGGCAAAACAATACCCAAGTAAAATATTAAAAAGATGATAGGACTAATCAATATTCAATGATAGTCCTGAATCCTGATTCTATTATACTAATAGAGAGTTGTCATGGCTCCCTAGTATTTGGAATAAATAAAGTTAGCTCTTGTACTCCTTTCTAACAAATTGTTAGCAACGCCATTTTAATGTCATGCAATTGGAGCTAGTAAACAGGTGCCTTAATCAACAAACAATATTTTTCTAGATTTTCAGGAGGCTGAATACCACTCCTGTAGTGACATAGAACATATACCAGTTACTAAAAATGACATCTAGAATTGAAGCTTACAGTGGATATATTATTGATTGTATTGGCTAAGCAATGGGGGTTAGATGCTTCGGCATCCTCCATTAGGAATAGAGAATTCTGTGGACCTCTCGGTTTTCTCATGCTTTTTTCTTAGCCCCTCTACACCCAGTGATAATTGATATGAGAATCATAATCTGGATCTGGTTATATGGGTGAATCTAGACTATCGCCAGCTGTATATAGAAGTTGGCTCCCACTACTGCAAATTAGAGCATCAAATGCAAACAATTTTACTCCAATAGACTGAAGCACAGAAATAGTTTCTGAAACTGTCAATGCAGTTGATAAGATGAATCCAGGAGATGGGAAGTTGCCAGCAGAGCGAACTGCATTCATAATATCTTGGATAATAATAGCTAGTTTACTAACAAGGGGTTCTCCACTAGCATCATAGTAATCCATTGCAATATCAAATAGACGCTTTCTTCTCCTGAGAGGTAGTTTAACCATAGAATTAAAGCTATTATTTCGATCGATATTTGTTTTTTCCCGTATCATTTGCTTCTCGCAGTTTAGATTAACTGTTCTTAGTCTTCTCTATGATCATCCTAATGTGATCAGAAATACCCTCCCGATTATCTTCATTTTGAAGAAGCTTATCAAGTTCAATAGTGTTATTAAGTGAATTTGAGCAAGAAGGTTTATATGCATATAATGAGAGTCTAAGGGATGTATCTGGGTCATCCTTGAATGAACCAGTGTCTGATTCAGAATCCATATTTTCATTGAAGTCATTTTCACTCTGCCATTGTGGGTGTCTAATTCTGCATTGGGAAATCCTTGACAAATATATTTTACAATGTTGTGGCCAAGAATAGAGATGAATGTTCTTCAGACCATTTTTCCTGCGTTCAGCCCAGAGGTTCTTATCAACTACTAGTCTGTACAAAGAAGCTGCAATTTCCTTGTCGTTATGCAGATCTACCAGCAAACCATTCTTCAACGTCTGCACAAGAATGAACCAATTTGTAATAAAAAATCAGAGAGCGATTGATGACGTTAGATCCAATCAGACTTTTAGTTTTGAAGGTAGAATTTTCAATATACCTGTTTAATGTCTACATGTCCTCCATTATGTGGCAACCATAGGCAATCCATGTGCAGCTGCCTGCATTTAAAGAAAGTGGGAGAATGACATGCTTTATTCTTTTTACACAACCAAAAATGCTTTTAGATCAAATTGTTAGGTTAGAGACCTTGATATAAATATCTTAAAATATTAAAATTTCATCTTAAAGATCAAATTTTCTGTCAATAAGAAGAGAAATAATGGATAATTTCTTTTATAATTTGACAGAAAGTTTTATAAACCTTGGTTTTTGCAAAAATCCTATATATATTAGCAACTTTTGATTGCTTGTGATGTTTGGGATATGCCACTTCTCCAAAGAGATCATCTCCAAGAGCATCTCCTCCAAAGACAGTTGTGAGGCTTTGTAGCAAGGTCTCTCTTAGCTCCCTCATTACAAGTGAGGTTGAAGGCACCTGCAAAAATATTAATAAAATAGTAACATTTTGAATCTTGTCAAATTGCATGACCACTCAACACAAGTGACCAGAATGGGAAGAAAGGTAAATTACAGTACCAAACACTCACAAGGAAAGCAAAATTATTGGATATAAGGGAATAAAGCAATTTAGGCTAAAAATTTGGAATGTACAAGTATTACTATTTATGGTCATCCCAATGAAGGACCCAAAAAGTAATTATGTCTAATCCAAACACACATGAATTCTCTCAAGTGCAATACAAAAAATGATTTAGAGAGAATTATTAATTTTTATAACACCAACTAAACTAAGGAAACCAGTAGTATCAGAGATACAACAAATATATATTACCAGTGTATACTTCAACTTGCACAAAACTGTACTAGTAGAAGGATCATTTATGCAAAAATTACAAGTTTTTCTCCATACAACAATGAACACCAGGCCAATTAAGTGTACATGTGAGTTTTGGAAACAAAAATCACAAACATTTCAACAATTTAACCATGTTGGAAAATTTACAGAATGAAAATATATTTCTAGATGCCAAAATACAAGATTCCAAAATATATTTCCCGGAGCATGAATCGAGAGCATTTTAAATATTCCGAGTCACCAACATGACATTTCAGAGAGGAAGAAATATCATTGTAGAATGAAAACTGCAGGACACTGGCCATTATAGTTCAGTTCAATAAGGTCCTTAGGATGCTACACACTATTTTCATTAATTTGGATGCTACACACTAATTGCATTAAAAAACATTCTACACACATTCAATTTAATATAAATTACTTTCAAGCTTCCTCATAGTAATCAACATGTTGATCACTGTTGAAATATTTTGGTCTACATCAATCAACCTAATATTTGATTCCACCAATTCAATGGGCTCCAAGAAATATCCTTGAAACTCTTGCATCAAATGCAATTGGTGGGCATGACCCCCGATGTAGCTACACTCACAAGCATTCTTTCATCTTGTTCTCACAGAGGAGCTCTGCAACAGGGAAAAGGTATACATGCTTATACATTCAGAAGAGGATTTGAAATAGATGTGATTGTAGAGAGTGCCCTTTTAGACATGTATGCCAAGTGTGGGGATATACACAATGCAAGATGGGTGTTTGACAAAATGTCCCAAAATGATTTGGTGTCGTGGAATTCAATGATTGCAAGGTATGCTCATATACATGCTTGGTAATTAGGCTATACAACTTCTTGTCCAAATGTAAGAAGCAAACATGAAGCCTGACTTGTCCACTATTGTGAGTGTCCTTCCTGCATGTGCACACTTTATAGCACTGCAAATGGGAAAGGAGATCCATAATTACACAATAAGAAATGGATTTGAACTGAATGAATTCATAGAAAATGCACTGATTGACATGTATTCCAAATGTGGGAGTTTAGATAATGCATCCAGAGTATTTGACAGCATGCCTGCCAAAGATATAGTATCATGGAACAAAATGATTGCAGGATATGGAATGCATGGAAATGGTGAAATTTCTCTTACAATTTTTCATGATATGCAACACGCTTATATAAAACCAAATCATATCACCTTCATTGTTGTTTTGTGTGCATGCAACCATGCAGGTCTGGTTGGTGAAGGCTTATAGTGTTTTGAATCAATGAGTCAAGATAATGCTATCACACCCACAATAGAGCATTATGCTTGCATGGTCAATCTTCTTGGACATGTAGGACACTTGGATGAATATTATGAGTTTGTCAACTCGATGCCATTCAAACCTACTCCTAGCATGTGGGGTACTTTTCTTAGTTCATGCAAAGCTCATTCCAATTTGCAGCTAGTAGAACATGTGGCTGATATCCTTTTTGAGTTGGAGCCTGAAAAGGATGCATATTATGTACTATTGTCAAACATATATGCTAAAGCTAAGAGGTGGGAGAATGTAGGAAGCGTGAGAGCCAAGATGAAAGAATATGGTGTGATGAAGAAACCAGGTTAAATCACATCCATTGGGAGTTTAATTTGAAGGCTGACTCTCTTTCTAAGAGAGCACTTTGCGTTGCGGAATGTTGTATTCATTTCTAGGAATTCCTAGATGGTGACCTATCCTGTGAAGGAAATGTTGCTTTCTTCTAATTCAGCCTTAATTACTGTGACTGATATTATCTTTTTTATCGTTTTGCTGTGCTTTTGAGCCTATCTGTTTGAACATATTTGTTGGGTTTGGATGTTTTTTATGAACTAGATATTACTTTTTACTTTTATACTCACAATTAAAGACTGATAACTGTGACCATCTCTGTCTCAGAGATGTATTGGTACTGTTTTGTAATGATATTTGATTCAATATGAATAGCAAGAGAGAAAGTCTTTTTCAGGTGAAAAAAAAGAACATATTAAGTTACAACGTATGTTTGTACTAAGGTCCGTTCATGGCCTCTCACCTCCAAACAAAAAAAACTTATTTCAATCCCCCAAAACTGAAGCCATCAACCATGAAAGTTACACACTTTACAATCATTTTTGTCAAATATTTAATCCTTCATACCTCTTGATCAGCTTATGGATGAACATAAATTGGAATATATTCTTTAGGAGGTATCTTTTACAAACATTTAGTGTTCATTGGTAATGGCAGGCTAGTATGCTCAAGGAAGCTTAGAAAATGCAAGCTCGACTGGGGTGCCATTGTGATGCTGAGGATCAAGGCCTGTTGTGACCTGCCTTCCAGAAGTTGTTGTCACTCCCTAATCTTCCCTTGTCAAACTTGAAGCCTGAAGAAAATCATTGAGATTCTACATTCTCGAGAGGAGTTCCTGCACATTTTTCCTTTGCCCATCAGTAACAAGAAAAAAAATTTAAAAATAATCTTTAAAATAATGAACTGTTTACATCACTAACACCGGAAACTCAGTCATGAGTGAACATACATATAATATATTTACATGACCAAAAAACACTAGATACAAGACTAAAAAAAAGATATATGATGTTAACAGATTGCTAACATGTTTCAATGTATGGCTCTCCAACATTCCTCTGGATCTCCTGTATAATTCACATTTCAACCCTATTCATCCACAAAATATCTTCAAATTACTGAGGTAAGGGTTCATGGATTACTTTTCCAACAACTGGCTATTTTCTTCATAAGTTAACTCTTTCTAAGCGACCAACCCAACTAGAATCTCCTTTCTGAGATGGCTTCCCCAGAATCTAAAACAATTTTAGGCATCGAAATAGCCTGAACATGTTATGTGGTGCAGCAAATTCCCACTTTGCAGCGTGTTTCTCGAAGCAAATTCTGAGAAAAAATTGTATCAGTAATTCCCAACAATAATTCGAGTCGTAGGATATCTATTGATAATTTGGAAACCAATAGCTAGCTTTTTGTTTCGACTGTAAAGGATCTGTTCCTTTGAATGTGCCTATAAACCATGCAGCACGAAGCTTGTGTCAGAAACATATCCTACCTCCTTTATCTGCCGAGTCAAGATATCTAGTAAAGCATTAGCCTCAACAATAGTCTCCACGATAATCCAAGCAGAGGTCTCAGGATAGCCACTGACAATGTGAAAAGCAATAGCTAGATTCTAGTTTCAACTGCACGGGATCTGTTCCTTTAAATGTGCTTATACATCATGCAGCAAAAAGTCTACATACTCTACCTTATTTATGTCCATGATGAAGCTATCTAACATGCCATTGATTTCCTTTGATTGTAGGTGAGATCCATCTCTTGTAACAAATGAATAAAATTTGTTTCTAACCTCAATCCAACTACATCCTGGTTTCTTCATCACCCCATATTCTTTCGTCTTGGATCTCATGCTTGCTACATTGTCCCACCTCCTAGCTTCAGCATATATGATTGACAGTAGTACATAATATGAATCATTTTTAGGCTCCAACTCAAAAAGGATATCAACCACACATTCTTCTAGCTGCAAATTGGAATGAAATTTGCATGAACTAAGCTAAGTACCCCACATGCCAGGAGTAAGCTTGAATGGCATCAAGTTGAAAAAATCATAAGCTTCATCCAAGTGTCCTGCACGTCCAGTAATATCAACCATGCAAGCATAATGCTCTATTGTGGGTGTGATAGCATGATCTTGAATCATTGATTCAAAACACCGTAATCCTTCACCAACCAGACCTGCATGGCTGCATGCAGACAGAACAACAATGAAGATGATATGATTTGGTTTTATATAAGATTGCTACATATCATGAAAAATTGTAAGAGAAATTTCACCACTTCCATGCATTCCATATCCTGCAATCATTGTGTTCCATGATACTACATCTTTGGCAAGAATGCTGTCAAATACTCTGCATGCATTATCTAAACTCCCACATTTGGCATACATGTCAACCAATGCATTTTCTATGAATTTGTTCAAGTCAAATCCATTTATTATAGTGTAATTATGGATCTCCTTTCCCTTTTGTAGAGCTGCAAAGTGTGCACACACAGGAAGGACACTCACAATAGTGGAAAAGTCAGGCTTCATGTTTTCTTGTTGCATTTGGACAAGAAGTTGTATAGCCTCATTACCAAGCATGTATATGAGCATACCCTACAATCATTGAATTCCATGACACCAAACCATATTGGGACATTTTTTCAAACACCCATCTTGCATTGTGTATATCCCCACACTTGGTATACATGTCTAAAAGGGAACTCTCTATAATCACATCTATTTCAAATCCTCTTCTGAATAAATAAGCATGTATACCTTTTCCTTGCTATAGAGATCCTCTGTGAGCACAAGCTGAAAGAATGCTCGTGAGTGTAGCTACATCGGGGGTCATGCCCACCAATTGCATTTGATGCAAGAGTTTCAAGGACATTTAATGGAGCCCATTTTGAGAAAACCGTGCAATCATCAAATTCCATGTTGTCAAGTTGCGTTTTACTCCAACTAATTGCATCTCACTAAAATGTTTCCAGTCCTCATCACAATATCTTTTATGGGCACAGCCTGAGATCATTGCATTCCATGAAACCACATCTCTTACAGACATTGTCTAAAAAACATGCAGGGAATCCTCTAGACTCTGGCATTTGGCATATGTGTCTAATAGAGCATTTCTGACAAACAAATTTGCGTCAATTCCACTCTGAATTAGATAATAATGGATTTCTCTACCCCATTCCAGAGCTAACAATTGGGCACAAGCTGGAAGCACACCAGAAATAGTAATAGAATGTGGCATCACACCTTCTGATTTCAGCATAGAAAAAACTTCTAGAATAATGGAATACTTCACTCCAGAGTCCAAAATAACAAAGGAAACATTGTAATAAAGTAGATGGTACTAGAATAGTTTGTCCCAAACCTAAATCGTTCGTCTTTGAAATCACAACTAGGTCTACACAAACTATTTTCATGAGAGTGTCTGTCTTCAAAATCTACATATATATTTAATTAATCAACGAAAGATGATCATACCTGTGACCCATATTTGGAGCTGGTTGGAGAGGATTTTCTTTCATCCATAAATTTTACAAAACTCCCGAGATAGTTAAACATTATAAGATATAAATATTTGAGATACACATAAGATGGTAACCGATTTATCTCATCTCCTAGATTTAGTTTTATGTAGCAGAGAAAATAAACCAAAAATTACAAGTCCACCATCAATTAAAACTGTGTTCTACCATGTGCCCCTGTTTTCTGCCATAAATAGCATATGGTTGCAATCAAATCCAACAACCACCACGACCCTCTCAGAAAGAAACAATACTTGAAAAAAAAACGCAAAACTCAGAATTTTGGTTGGTTATGCCTACTTTATTGATATATATGTGCAACCAAAAAAATAGCATTAACCTTTCTAAAATTTAAAACTCATAAAGCTTCTAAACTGTAATTTTGTGAATGATTGTTCAAAAACAATCCTTTACTTGGTCATACGTAGTTAACCATACCTCTTAGGTGCTCAAAGGAAAATCTTCTAAGGATATAATTAATGTAACTTGACAGTATGAAACCTTGACTATGGTGTGATTACTAATCTACAAATGTCCACAATACTCATCTTTAATATCTTAGATTGCGATGACAGTAATTTTATTTTTATAGGCCAACATATTCTTATCTTTCTTCAACATTCACCTCTAGCTTACCCAAATTCTATGTGTAATTTCTAATACAACAAAAGGAAAGAATATGAAATGCATAAAATCACTTTTCTCTTTTCTTTATAGAGACCCATAAGTTCACTTGCGAGTAATAAGGAGAGGGAAAACTTCACTTTTAGAGTGAATGCGTCTTCCTAACCCATCCAAACTTACTTCTCTCACTTCCCTGCCTAATTATAGATCTCGTCTCTCTCTCTCTCTGGCCTATACAAACAGTGCCAATTACGACGTCAATCGGACCCTCAGAAAGTTAACTGGCTCCACCTCAGACTCCTACTTCTTCAGGTGTGGTTTCAATGGTGTTTCATTAAGATGGATGGGGCTGGTTTTCCCCAGCCACTTTTTCTATTCTAGTTAATGGCTCAGGTTCACACTTTTTTATTGCCTCCATAAGCGTCAGGAAAGGTTGTCCCCTTTCTCCACTGTTATTCCTTCTAGTCACTGAAGCGCTTTGTAAACTGATACATGTAAAGGCCTCTGATGGGCTACAAGTGAGTTATTTGGAGCACTGAGCTCTGTTTTTTTAATCAAGTTTTTGTAAGAAGATTCTAGAGGTAGATCAATCATGTTCTGGAAATGAGCAATCGAGTTGAGGGTTTTGTTATTTGTTTTGATGCGTGTTCCAGAGTTCTGTTACAAAGTTTTGTAGCCTGTTTGTCACTAATTATCCTCACCGGATAGTCTGTTTGTCACTAATTATCCTCACTGGAAAGGCAGTGGGTTTAACATGAAAATACCCTATAAATGTCAGTCTTTATGCATGATTGAAGACGCCAACTCTAAAAACCAGAGAGCAGATATAAGAAGATTCTTACAATTCAGTGAGACTTTGTAGGTCGCTGATCTTGGACAGAACTGTACCATTTAAAGAGTTTCTGTCAAGCCTCGTGTATCCATACATAGCAAATAAAGTAAGACAAAATTTGTTTTACATTTAAATCGTTTTACTTGGTCTTTAAAGCTATGCATAATCTAAAAAACAATGCATCAGTACAAGGTGTGATGGAAAATTTGATACTCACAAGGCTTGCAAGGTTTGTACAAGTCCAAGAGTAGAGAGGATCTCTCCAGTAAAGATATTGCTATGAAGCAATCTGGCATATAAAAAAATATGAACAGTCATTGATCTCTCTAACCCATATTCACCATTCCAAACTTAGAAAGATACAGATATGTTTCACTTACACGTGAAGTAGTATCATACTTGAGTTGAAAAGATTGGGTGGAATGGAACCTGTAAGCTTGTTTTGGTTGAAATGGCTTGAATAACGGGAAACAATAAGAAATTCATCAGTAATTTCTCCATTAATGGGACCTAAATAAACCAAAAACATTCCATCTTTCTTACAAGTGTTGTGCAGCAACGAGTTTGTCTAATCCATGTTGGCTTGCATTGGAGACCGGGAGAGTTCCAATAAGTTGGTTTTCCGCAAGATCCAGCCAGTTGACCTTAACTAAATTACCCAATGAGGCAGGAATTGGACCGTTGAGGTTATTGGAATTCAAAGCCCTGATAGAACAAAATATAACATGAGATTTATTAATGGTACACTGATAATCTTACAAAAACTCAAGATTAACCAGGTTTCCCAATTCATATGGGATGTTTCCACTTAAATTACACCCGATCAGAACCCTGAGCAGTCCACAAAATTACTATTAGATTGCAGTCTGAGCATGATATATATCAATATTACACAGAATTTCAATCTAAATTTGTGCCATTTCTTTAAAACGTATGATGAGTTAGGGTTAGTATATACTCACAATTTTTTCAGTTTAGTCAAGTTTCCCAAGGTCTGTGGAAGGCTTCCAATCAACTGCAAGTTGTATGACAAAACCCTGTGATACCCAAGGAATATATTCATGGATTAACATATCAATACCTTAGTCTATAATATTAATTTTCAATACTCATTCATATATATAATCTATATACTTACAGTGTTTGAAGTTCAGTAAGATGACCGATATCGACTAGAATTTGTCCCTTAAGTCCCTTGGAAGGTAGTTGTCTGAACAATGATTATTGATTTTAAAACAAAGAGTCAAAACCAACATAAAATTTTAATCAAAACTACAAACTTATTTGAGTTCTTATTCAAAATCACATACTTGTTGAATTATTCAGTAAGGTACTCAACTCATTAATACAAAATTGCCCAAGAAGTTTATGGAGATTTGTAACCAAGAACATATACAATGATATAGAAACTCAAATCAAACTAACTCTAATATGGATCGTTATTCAAAATTATAGATAGGGTTATCAACTAAGATAACTACGTTGTTCTTATAAATTCAACCCCTGAAATATAAAATTAATGTAAAACAAAATCCCAAACATAAAGATATCTTGAAATTACAGTGACAAGATATCTTGAAATTGCAGTAATAACATAAAATCCAAGGAGGGGATACTGACAGTGAATTTATCTGGCCAGAGATTGTACATGTGACTCCACCCCAACGAGAGTTGCAGGGATCAGAACCTTTCCAAGTTCTTGGCACCGTGTTTCCCTGTTCTGTTTTCAGTGCATTGAGGATACTAACTGCAGCAGGAAACCGAAATAAACATAAGGCAGTTTCGAGCTTTGATTAAGGTGTGTGATATCACAACCAAAATTTTAATTGTACAGAAAATAAAAATAATGAAAACTGGATATGAGAAAGAATCCATGGATTGCTAAGTAGGATCGGCTCGCGAGCTTACTCTCGTTGACGTTCGTGAAGCCCGAAACTCCAAGGCATATGGAAAGAAGAAATACAGTAACACACTAAAAACGTAGAGACATAATATAATGGCATATTTTCTACATTATATGAAACACACTAAAAAGAGAGTAACAAACTTTAAATAAGCACAGGTTGGCTAGTTTGACTTTTACCTCATTGTTCAACACAGTCATTTATGGTGTGGGTAGTATCTTCTTTCATAAGTACAATCATACAAAAATCTACCAATGCATCATAACCATGTAAAAACTCTCCAAAATTTGCAAACCAACGAACTGTTGCACCTATGTATGTAGCTATGTTTGAAGAGTATTTGTTTGAGGAATTTTGTTTAAAACTTTGCTTGACATAGTCACCCCTTTTAAAAATCATCTTTCCAACTGGTGGACACTATTTACCATAGAAAATTTGATTTCTAGGTCTGTTGCTACCCAAAATGTAACAAGATCTGATGATTAGGCTGGTAATGATTAGGTTGGTCACTTACCAATACAAGTCCAATTGGAAAAAGAAATAGAATAGACATTTCTTTACATTCAGATGTAATCCAAAATTCATATAGTTGAAAGTTTTTTAAATGAAATGTTGCAAACAAAAAAAACAAAAAAAATTACATGAAAAATTGCAGGAAAATAGGGCACAAATCCAACTAGAAAAGCAAAGAGAATAAACATGAATCTAGATTCAGACGCAATTAAAAATTAGAAATATTTTTACATGGAATGTTGCAACAGAATGATCCAAAAATCCAAATGGAATAACAATGGACATGGACAATACTCTAGATTCAAATACAATTTAATTTTACCATGTAAACTGAAATGTAATTCCAGGGCATTGGGCCTGCTGGTAGTGGATTTGTATACTATTTTTCATGCCTTGGACACTTGTATGGTTTATCTTTTCCCCAAGGTTCTAAATGAGTCTTGTTCATGGGAATTTTTGTTCTTAATCCACCGATTTTTTGGCATTATTGTAGTGGCTTCTTAAGCAACCAATTTTTTCTTGTCGAATGTCATGTACATTTTTATGCTATCGGTAGCTAAAGGAGGCATTTTATTAAAACAAAAACAAAATCCATTCTAAAATATTTTCAAGGTTACCAAGAAGCATGTAAACATGCTACTTACATTCCAAGCAAGAACTCACTAAAGTGTGTAATCTATAGCTAGTTAGGAGAAAATATGTAGTGCCTAAAAGCTTTAGAATGAACCTACATCTACATGCCTCTTAAAAATAAATTCATAAAAATTATTTCCGGATGATACTTACAATGCATCAATGTTAACCTAAATTTGTACCAATTCCTTTCAAAAGATGGATTGTATCAACATGTATTAGAAAATGTTTGGACTGCATCAATGTGCATGGGCCACTCCATCGAGCTACAATGAGAATCTAATTCAAACAAGGCAAACTGTTCGAACCTCAAGAAGGGAGATATCAAAACTTCCATGTGATGTCCATGTACTTTGGAATTGGAAACAAGGCATAAATATCCTGAATTAATCAAGATAAGACATACCAACCTCTAAAAGTGAGATATGGGGAACGTGCAATACCATTGAAGGTCCATTGCAATTTCTTCTAATAAAATTGTATGCAGCATAAATGCAAAGAGTTTTGAAAAAATACAAATCTTTGTTTTCTTTAACATAAATTTTTAGAGTGTAGAGTAAACAGAAACAGAAAACCAAAACAGAAACCAAAAACAGAAAGTTTGTTTAAATTTTTCCTTAATGGCTCCAAACATCACAAGAAACATAATTCTTCAACATCAGTATTGAACATAGAGAATAAAACTTTGTTGCTTAGACAGTGCAACCATTTCAGATGCTTAGTCATTTAAATAATTAAAATATGACTTTAACTGCCCAGCACATGTTCCAAAACCATCCCTTTGCATGTTCTTTCCAAATGTGAAGAATGGACAGCTGCAATTACAAAGGCGTTATTAGGATAGTGCTTTCAACTGGAAAATTGTTCAAGTCACAAATGACAAGCCTTGAATGGTGTGTTGAATTATGCATTTTCTAAAGGTAAGCTAGTCACAAATTCTAAGCATCTTGAACCTTCCAACTTATTTCCTTCCCAGCCCCTCATTTAAATGATAGGTTTGCCAAAACATAAATGGATTCCTCAGATACAAGAACAACTCATACCCTGGGGAAAATTATAAGATATATGAAAATAAGCAAACGTATGTAAAATGGTTTCAGTTTGACACAACATTTGATCTCCCTGGCATTTATTTTTGGAATCAAAGTGAAATTTACTTGTAATTCCCACCCCTTTTGTTGTGTCATTGAATTTCAAATTTCAATAGCCTTGCAAATAGGATATAGAACATTACCTCGAAACTAGACATCTTCAAGGATTGAAAAGTGAGAGCTATTTAAAAAGCTTATCAAATTTATAAATTGAATGTTTGACTTGAAGGTTTTTAAAACAAATTGGTAGTTCTTTCCAAGACATAAGAAGAGTACCTTAAAAGGACAACAAAATTTATCCTTTGATTAACCAGTTTAAAAAAAATCTAGATTGTTGTCTTTCAATTCCCAAGGCCCAAATAAACTACTGCCATTTAAACAATATTAACAACAATATAAGAAATTGCATATGCCTTTCGATATAAATTTCCAAGGCTTTAAAAATGGTATGGTGTAACTACTCTGTCTTAAATAACTCAAATCTGCAGTCTAATATTTATGTTACATGCCTTGTTAGCACATTGGATCTCTCAATTGGTAAGAGCCGATGCTTTCTGTTAGATCTAATGGAATCCTAATTTGCAATGATGGCGGGAAAAAGATTTAGAATGCTACGACACAATAATAAATAGATTCTTCTGTAATTGGGGAATATATGCCTCTTAGAAATGCAAGATAACATGGGTATTGATGTCAATGTGGGGGTAGTAAGAGGTATAGGCAGCAAGTGGCAGGATATAATGATCCAATCATTTAGAAGACACTGCATGGCATAGTTAATCATGTTATTTCCATCTATCAGATTTCAATCATGGTGATAACAGTTGAATTAATTTCCACTAGGAACATAATTGGACAAGTTAAGCAGAAAAAAATATCAGCTGGCTTGCACATTAATGTGGCAGGATATCAATGATCCAATCATTGATAAGGCACTGCACAACATAGTTAATCATGGTATATTGTCCATCTATCATATTTCGATAAAGGTGATGGCAGTTGAATCAATTTCCACCAGGAACATAATTGGACAAGTTAAGTAGAACAAATTATCAGCTGACATGCACATTAATGAAGGGGATAGGATGCCAAGATTTTTTGAGCTAATCATTATCTCACTTGCTCCCATTCAATCTGGAGAAACAATGAAACCCATCTACTCTCAAGGAAAAGGAAGAACAAGGAAACTGGTATGGGATTTCAAAATTATGCCAAAGGGAGACTCAAAGCAAGCTGCCATGAGGATGGAATCAACTCCACTGAGAAGGACCGTAGAAAAGGAGGGAGAGATTTTATCCAGCCTGAGTCAAAGAACAAAAACCAAGACATATGATCATCTATACTGAAATGTGAGCCGGTAATGTGCAAGCTTTCATGTTGTGCCATCCTTCACCACAATGGGAGAAACTGGAGGAGTGTAAACGTCAGGTAAAGGCTTGAGAAGGGAAGAAAATCTCTAGGAGGAAGGAGGCCATTGGTGGTTTTCCCCAGAAGAGCTGAACCAGATGCAGGAATATTTTTTAGGACCTGGAATGGTAGTCTGCAAATAAAGATATTTTGGTGGGTCTTGGGAGCGACTTACTGGAGAGGAGATTTGTGCAATCTCCAAGTTGGGAAAGGAAAAGGCATCATAGGCATTGCACCACCAGATACATCTGAGGAAACTGTGGAAGAAATACTGCAATCGTTGGAAAACCACATGGCAATCCAACCATTATTTATAGAGTATCTTCTTCACAAGCTTGAGGTTAGGAAGATGAAAGGTTTTAGCAGTGAGGAAATTGAAGTCTGGCAGGAAATGCAACAGAAGTTCTCTACCTTCTTCAATTTGATATCATGTTCATGGAGGTAAAAAATATGGTTTCTGTTCCTTTTTCTAAAAATATTTTATAGTCAAGACATAATTCTGCAATCTCCAAAGCTACTTTTTGTAAGACACAATACTGGCGTCGCTAGATGTGTTGCAGATAATCAATTTTGCATGATTTTAAGACATCATATCAGGCCAAGGACTGGTATACAGGCCCCGGGTATGAGAACATTGAGACATTATATGTCTAACAATAGTAGTGCTATAAGAATGCATACAAGCCACCCTATGTGAGTAATGAGCTAATCCCTTTTGTGAAGCCAAATAAGCGAAATAAGGGGATAATTCTTACCAAACTTAGTCCTACTATCTATAAAATAAAAACTAATTTTTACCTAAACAAATGACCCAAAGGATTGAAAGCCTATGCCATGACCCAAATAAGAACCAAGCCAAAAATCAAGAAAACGTATTCTTTGCAAATACAAGTTCCAACATTAAAGACTGGAAAGAAACAGAGCCAGAAAACATACAATGTTGTTCGGAGAAAAATGTTGTGGTCATTGCAGCAATCCATCAGGTCACCCTCCCACGTTCTATGCACTCCCCCGCCAGATTCCCGGCCTAGCAACCTCCGAAACTCAAACAACAAGTGTTTTCTTTGCATAGCCAGGGTTGCACAGAGGACATCAAAATCAAGCAATGGCATTCCCTATTTGGGGGAATCCAAGGCACAATCCTGATAACCAACACTAAGTCTTCCATCCTTACAATTTGCAGATCCCCCTTCCTGTAAAACATTAACTACTGCAGATTCACCTTTGATTTCCTCATCTTGTGATCCTTTATAGGCTTTCTGGACCTCCATGACTTTAAAAAATTAACAAATAAAAAAAACAGTGCATAAATATTTCACCAGCCTTTACAACTCACACTTGGACAAAGTTATATTCAAAGGATTTTGTGCAAAGCTTTAAATAAATTGATATTTCACCGGCCTTTACAACTCAAGGTCATGAAAACAATCCATTCAAAGCTTTTCTGAGCAGTGCTTTAATTGTAAGGATATTTCACCGCCCTTTACAACTCATAGCTTCCCAAATTTCCATTCAATGGTTTTCTTTCCAAAGCTTATAAATGCTTTCTCGTAGTACCTCTATTTGCATACTTAGATCGGAAAAATACTACAAATATTGCCCCAAAAATTCCCATCCAAATATTTTCCAAACAGAGCCTCTATATATTTGTTCTTCTCATCTCTACTCACAAACCTGTTAAGCAAATACTACAAATATTTGAAGAAAACATTGCATCTTGTTTGCATATCAGCACTCAGCAATGAGCCTTGAAGAAAAGTTTGAACAGTCCTATGAAATGTTTCCAGTGAGAAAATTGTGATTATCCCATGACACCCCTAGTTTATATGGAATCAAGATTGCTCTACATTGACGTGGTTCGGATAATATATGTCTTCAGCAGCTTCAAACCACTTCAGAACTTCAGAAATGAAGGACAAATACAATCAACTCTTATGGGTTCATAATGATACCTGGTGACATTTCAAACGCTGTAGAATGGATGGAGTAAGGTGTTCTTCATTGGTTCATGTCCCAATTTCAGCCAGTCAAATGCCATATATCAATAAGTGAAGCAGTCAGTGGACCCAATGATGTTTTCAAGATTGAAGAACACTTTGACAGCAAGAGGTTTTTATTTATTTACAGTCTATGAGATTTTCCCACTGGTGGCTTATATCCTCATTTCTGGGATGTTGTAATATCATTTCAAATCTGTCTGGCACTTAAAACAACATCCTAAAATGAGTTCTCACTGTATTGAAGCAAAAGATGAAAGATTTAAGCAATGGAATTTTATGGATGTTAAAGGAGCAGTGGTATTATGGCAGTAGCATCATGTCTAGATCAGACGGGCTCATTCCTACAGGAACCTGTGGAAAATGGAAGAAATTTATGGAAGGTCATGACACCAAACTAGATGCATATGGCATTGAAACAATGCGAGCAAGTGACCTGAAACAGTCAAACAATGAAATTTATGTTGACCTTGTAGAGGAATTATCAGCAGAGATGGATTTCTTGTGAAGTGTGAAATCTATGGCTTGATGCAGCAAACTGGAACAGGCAAGACTCTAGCATTTTTTATCAATTTCTATATGTTAGAAAGTAATCAATTACAATTATGTGTTGCAGCTTCCAGCGAATTGAGGTGGTTGTAAAAAGTAAAAAATGCCTCCTCTGACCCAAGATCAAAGGAGATCTCCCATTATTGTGCTAGTTGTTTGTCCAACCTATGAACTTGCCAGCCAAACTGATGCAGAGACTAATACAATATTGAGATACCATTCTAATATTGGCTTCAGGTAGTCATCGGGAGCACCAGATTACATGTGTAGCGAAAATGGCTTGAAAGTGCTCATTCTGGATGAAGCTGACCACTTGTTGGATCTAGCATTTTTTAAATGTGGATAATTCAAGTTGAAATCAAGCTAACAAAGACCAATGAAAAACTTGATGCAGACAAAGAAAAGAAGACACACCCCTGTCGACATAAAGCAAAAGATGAAAGATTTAAGCAATGGAATTTTATGGATGTTAAAGGAGCAGTGGTATTATGGAAGTAGCATCATGTCTAGATCAGACGGGCTCATTCCTACAGGAACCTGTGGAAAATGGAAGAAATTTATGGAAGGTCGTGACACAAAACCAGATGCATATGGCGTTGAAACAATGCGAGCAAGTGACCTGAAACAGTCAAACAATGAAATTTATGTTGACCTTGTAGAGGAATTATTGGCAGGGATGGATTTCTTGTGAAGTGTGAAATCTATGGCTTGATGCAGCAAACTGGAACAGGCGAGACTCTAGCATTTTTTATCAATTTCTATATGTTAGAAATTAATCAATTACAGTTATGCGTTGCAGCTTCCAGGAGATTGAGGTGGTTGTAAAATGTAAAAAATGCCTCCTCTGACCCAAGATCAAAGGAGATCTCCCATTATTGTGCTGGTTGTTTGTCCAACCTGTGAACTTGCCAGCCAAACTGCTGCAGAGACTAATACATTGTTGAGATACCATTCTAATATTGGCTTCAGGTAGTCATTGGGAGCACCATATTACATGTGTAGAGAAAATGGCTTGAAAGTGCTCATTCTGGATGAAGCTGACCACTTGTTGGATCTGGCATTTTTTAAATGTGGATAATTCAAGTTGAAATCAAGCTAATAAAGACCAATGAAAAACTTGATGCACACACACACAAAAAAGACACACCCCTGTTGACATAAAGCAAAAGATGAAAGATTTAAGTAATGGAATTTTATGGATGTTAAAGGAGCAGTGGTATTATGGCAGTAGCATCATGTCTAGATCAGACGGGCTCATTCCTACAGGAACCTGTGGAAAATGGAAGAAATTTATGGAAGGTCGTGACACCAAACCAGATGCATATGGCGTTGAAACAATGCGAGCAAGTGACCTGAAACAGTCAAACAATGAAATTTATGTTGACCTTGTAGAGGAATTATCGACAGGGATGGATTTCTTGTGAAGTGTGAAATCTATGGCTTGATGCAGCAAACTGGAACAGGCAATACTCTAGCATTTTTTTATCTCAACTCAACATCACAAGTAGCTTATCTCCTGTTTCTACCCAGATCCATCATAATAAATGAATACCCTATAAATTGAAGCAGGGGTGACCTCGACGGTTCATTGAAATACACAGTCTAAGAAAAAACACAAGATACTAGATTACCAATGAATTGGGGTTCGGATTCTATTTGGCATTCTTTAGAACTCCATAATAATTGAATTGATAGACCAAAAATGAGGAACACAGAGGATAGGGACTCCGAGAACAACAGCTGAGAGACAAATTCAGCCTGTCCATCCAGCAAATGGTCAGGGAGTCTCAATCCCATCAAAAATCAACCCCGCGCCACCACTTGAAGAAAAAAATATGCATTTGTTGGATCCAATAGTTGTTAAAAATATGTAGAGAACTCTAATTAGGACTATTATGAAGTAAGCCATGACCGACCGAGTTAAGTTAAAAGAGAGTTGACTTACGTGGCAGAGAGGTAGTGTATGAAGATGCGGGCACTTTTAGAGCAAGCTAAGAGAGATTCCTTGTGAACAGCGATGTCCCTGGAAGAGGAAGAAGGATTGTCCTTCATTAGTTGGCTCAGCTTCCCCTTCACCACTCTGCTAATGTTGGCTCGTGGAAGGTACTCTACCTCGCCTGTGCTCCTCTTTGCAGCAAACCCATTAAAACGCCATCCCGCTTTGCTAATAGCCCGAGAAAGTCGTCTGAACTGATTTTCAGCTTCACCGCTATTACAGTTTGTTGTATTTTAATTTCTAGAATTTGAGCGCGGGGATAAAAATGGAGTCGACCTTCTTCCCACTTGGTCAACCAATCTGAAATCTGAAGATGCCCAACATCTGTTGGCGCCCCATTTTGATTTAAATACTTGTTGAGGGATTCCAATGTGAACTTTAATCCATAATCAAACTTCAATTTATCAGCTGGAAATTGTATTTCACATAAAATTAATTTTAAGGAATTTATATTGAAGTTTTAGTTGTGGATTTGAATTCTTGGAGAGCGTATTTGCAAATTGGATTAGAAGAGTCTACATTAATTGCATTGTAGGTACCATATTCACATTCCCACATTACACATTTATTTGAGGGAATCAACATTGTATGACTTTTCTTTAGAGTCTTTGAGAAATATGAGGGTAAGAAAGTAATAGTCCTTCTATTTAAAGGAGATGAACTTGGAAGCCTTTATATTTGATCAACTTCTTTAATATATCCATTACGAAGATGTATCCTTTATCATAATGTAATAGAGGTCACCTATTGTGTATGTAAGAATCAAGAGGACAATAAACATAATGACTAGTCTTCAACATGCATAATCTCAATTACCCAACAGTAGTGTAAGGGACACTTAAATCATGAATTGCAATGAATATTTCAGCAAATAAAATAGCTTGAAGGTTGATTTATAATGACAAAGTTATGATCTCATTAAGGAACTATTCCTTCATACTAATAATTAAACTTTGCATGTCCATTCTGTGCATAATTCTTCGTAATAAATTCTTATCTTCATTATCCACAACATCAAGAAAAACCTCATTCTTTATGTAAACTAGGCCCTAATGCCGCCAACCAACAACACTTGTAACTAGTACTGTAGCATTGGGTACAAGTTCATCTAGATGTTTTAATGAGAAAGGAATCTAAACCCCTTCTTGTGTAATGTACAATTTCTAAATCTCACCGGAAATACTTTGTGGGTAGCCAAACTTCATCTAACCAACACGATAGGGCAATCATTACCAATCTATAATCTAAGATAAGTGCAATGGAAAGTGCATTTCATATTTGTTTTATCCTAGGATCTTCTCTTCTTGAAAGAGCACTTACTATATCTTGATCTCCATAATGTTTACAAGTCAAATCCCCATCACGACCAACAAAATTTAATTAAGTGTATCAAGGACGGTCATTCTTAAGTAGTGGCCACTACTTTGAGGAAAGTTGTAGACAAATGTTACATGAGTTTAAATTCCTATTTTAATGAATTAGTAACTCCATTTCGTGTTATCTTCATTCACACATCGGATTAATATATATGACATATACCTTTTTATTCATTTATTTCCTTTGCATCGAGATCCAAAAAATATTCATCTTGAGACTCTTTGAGGAATGGATGAGAAAGACATGAATCCCATCTATAGATGCAAAGGAACAAGTGATATGGAGAGAATGCCATTTCCATTAAAACCCCAACAATTGTTTAATGAAATCATTGCAACCTTCTTGCACATTTGACTGACTATATGGTAAAGGGGTTGAGGCCAAGGAAATAATTTGTGGAACTCCATTCCCTGCGTTGCTCCTACCTCTAATTTGAGGAGAATTCAAGTTTCTAAAGAGAGGAAATGTAGAGGCATGCAGAGACATGTCCAAGGAATTTAATCTTGGACTATTACAAAATCTTAATATAAAACCCTAACATACATTAACAATAGGAGAAGTATATACAAAATGGGAAAAATCCACGGCGATTGCATAGTGCATTGAAACCTAGAATGAAAAACCCTATCACTTGTAGAGTGACCCAAGAAAAAAAATTGATAATGATACATACCTACAATTCTATAGCAGTTGTTGAAGGGAATTTCAACTCCAAATTATTTGCAGCAGTACTAACTCTAGAGTCCTTGTTTTCCTTTACAATTCTTCGCCTTCTCTCCATGGAAACTTGAGTTACCGAAATCTTAATCCCCTCCCTCAAATTCCCAATAATTTCCCTCGGACCCCTCTCAAAACCCAATTCTCAAACCCCTTCTCCCAATTTCCAAATACGGTGTCCCCTTCTGGCCAAAGCCAAAGATAATTTGGCACCAAATACACCTCCTTCCTGCAGGTTTCAGTGGGCTTCATAGTTTTTATGGCTTTATGTCTCCTC
>LPNX010854759.1:0-10034 GCA_001517045.1 Pseudotsuga menziesii
TATAATTTTGTGTTACATCTCCATATTCAGTCTCCATTGTTGATAATTTTGCATGATCAATTGTTAATTGCTGTGAGTGAAATTAATCTACTGCAGGCCTGAATGTCTATAACCATATTAAGCTTTGAAACTTGATTCTTTCAATATATATGAACGAAATCGGTCCCAATCTATGAGATTACACATGTGCAGGAGTAAAACAATGAACTATATAATTCATTAATCCACCCATAGTAATAACTAAGATGTACACGTAGTTTAAATAAAAATATTAAGACATAAGAAGTAAGTGAAAAAATAATCACATAATGGATAATAGATTAATAAGATAGTATGAGTAGTTTCTTAAGAGATCGAATGTTTAAGTAGCGCACGTAATTCCGCATGAGTAATAATGATCCCCTTCGGGTAGTTTTTACTAGCCTATAATTTTTTATTTCTTTTTCAATTTTTGGGGACATTACAACTGGTATCAGAGTCCAGTGTCAATACTGAGAGACTTATGGGAACACCAAATATTCACACAAAGAAAATAAAGTATGATAAGTAATTTTTATTACTAACAGAAATTTGTGCTGCTATTAAAAAAATTTGTGTTGCAGGAAAATTTTTACAGTGCTGTTCAATTTACAAATACTGAGGGAGAAAATAGTCAACAAGAATAAATGACCACCCCCAATCCATAAGTAAAATTAGTGGTCGAACTAAACTCTGATGTGCTGAAAAATGTGCAGTCTTCAAGCTGAACTGAAAAGTTTCAGAGAAGACAGTATAAATGAAATAAAGGAACAATGAGCTATAAATGAAGCATTAATGTGTAACATGACGGGAGGGAGGCCGCAAGGTAAAACTACCCAGTCCACCAACCAATCCAAAAGAGAATCATACCATGAGCGGGCCAATAGCCCAAGAGAAGCATAAAGAGAAGTTACACCTGAAGCAACTAAAGGAGATCATCACAATCTTGCTAGTGATTACTCACTTTCTTCAAGGAGAAAGAGGCAAAGAAATGATGATAGTATTGAGGGGGGATATCTAAAAATAAGATCCCTGACCTATGAAGGTGAAGTAAATACGGGAGAAAAGGCTAAACAATGGTTGCTAGGAATGAGTAAGTATTTCCAAGTTCATAACTATTCAAGTGTGATGTAGGCTAGGATCGCCATCTACAACCTGAATGGTAAGGCAGTAAGATGGTGGTGATATTTAAATCACACAAAGAAAGATGAGATGTGAGAAATAAGCTGGGAAAACTTCAAAAAGATTTTCCAAGAAAAATACATGTCAGAAAGGTTCTTCGACTGCAAGGTAAAAGAGTTCCATGAACTGCGCATGGGGTCCATGATTATGGACACATTTACAAACATATTTCTATATCTGCTCCATTATGTACCATATATCAAAGAAGATAAGGTGAAGATCCATCAGTTCCTTGGATGTCTTCCTCCCAGTTTTCAGGATAGGATTGAATTCGACATACCAAAGACTTTGAATACTGCACTGTGACTGCACTACACAAGGCCCAAATCTTCTATGAGCATAGGCATTTACGACAAGAAAACCAGAACCAAAATAAAGAAAAGTCTAGAAACTTTTCTGATAACCGCAATCTTGGGTCAAACACGTAGCCTTCTAGAAAGAAAAATAACACCTTTCAAGTGAACAAGAACTTCAACAAAACTTGTATGAAGCCTTATGTACCAGCTCCTAATGGTAATAAGCAAGTGGAATATGGAGCCAATGCTACCGTATTAGCGATCAAGTGCTGGAAGTGCAACGGGCCTCATTATGCCCGAGATTATAAGAACAAGAACAATGGATTCTTGCATAACCTGCAAAAAGAACCTACCATTGAGGATATCATGGGAACCCCATGAATCTATGCAGCATTTGATGGTCGACAGGTGGACCATCAAGCTACAATGGTTGAGATCGAAGGTAAGATATTGAACACTTATGTTTCAATACGGATTGATCCCGGTGCGTGGCAGAGCTATGTTGTACCTAATATTGTCAATTTATGCAATTTAGGCAAAGTAAAGCATGATAAACCTTGGCTAGTACAGTTAGCCACCACTATGAAATGGAAGGTTTCGGAAATTGTTAAAGAATGTGAAGTAAACCTGAATGGTTTCCTTACTAAGGTAAACCTTAACATCCTGCCTTTACGATCATACAATATTCTTATCGGCATGGACTAGTTGGAACAACACAATGTCATGCCCAATTTTCTACACAATTCTATCTTGTGTAGTGATAGCCAAGGGAACCAAGTAAAGGTTCAAGGAATCCCAAAGAAATTTTCTGTAAGACAAATATCTACCTTACAAGCGAAGAAGTGTGTTAGGAAGGGCTGCAAGTTGTTAGTGGTGAACATTAAAGATGTAGAGTCGGATAGAGAACAATGCATAGAAGACTTCCCCGTTCTTGAAGAATTCAAGGATACATTTCCCAAGGAAATCCATGGATTACCTCCGAAACGAGACCTAGACTTTTCCATCAAACTGACCCTAGGATTAGTTCTAGGCTCCAAAGCCCCTTACTGCATGAGTGCACCATAATTTGTGGAACTCAAACTGCAGTTCCAAGAGTTAATAGAGAAAGGATATATCTGACCCAGTGTGTCCCCTTGGGGAGCATTGATTTTGTTTGTAAAGAAGAAGGATGGTATGATTCGAATGTTCATTGATTACCGTAAGTTGAACAAAATGACTATAAAGAACCGTTACCCGCTCCCTAGGATCGATGATTTGTTCGAATAGGTGGGAGGAGCCAAAATATTTTCGAAGATTGACCTGTGATCTAGGTACCATCAGGTACAGATCCGAGATGAAGATATTCCCAAGACCACATTTCGTACAAGGTACAGGCACTATGATTTTGTAGTGATGTCATTCGGGTTGACCAATGCACCCACAAACTTTATGTGTATAATGAAAAACATGTTCAGTAAATATCTGGATAAGTTTGCACTAGTATTTATTGATAACATTCTAGATTAATCCAAGAATATCGAGGAACATGAAGAACACCTTCGCATAATACTTCGAGTGTTTAGAGAACACCAGCTCTACGCTAAATTTAGTAAATGTGATTTTTACAAACCACAAATACAGTACCTAGGTCACATCATATCCGAGGTAGGAATAGTTGTGGACCCGAAAAAGATTCAAACCATAAAGGATTGGCCTACCTCGACTAGTGTCACTGATATTAGGCCCTTTTTGGGTTTAGCTAGGTATTATTGAAAGTTCATTGAAAACTTCTAGAGAATTGCTTGCCCCATGACGGATTTATAGAAGAAATCAAACAAGTTCTAATGGATTGAGAAGTGTGAAAGTTTTCAAATGCTTAATTAGCTTTTGATGACTGCACTAGTGTTACGAATTGTGGATCCTGATGGGGATTTCGTTGTTTGCATAGATGCAAGCAAGGAAGGACTTGGAGGAGTCCTTTTGTAGAATGATCATGTGATTTGTTATGAATCGTGGAAGTTGAAATAACATGAGTAGAGTTATCCCACGCACGATCTTGAGCTAGTAGCCATTATCCATACTTTGAAGATGTGGAGGCACTGCCTCATGGGGAGGAAGTTCCTTCTAAAGACTGACAATATGAGTCTAAAATATTGATTCGATCAATCTGATCTGAATGCTAGGCAAGCTAGATGATTAGATTTCTTAAGTGAGTATCACTTTGAACTAAAGCATATTAAGGGTAGAGAGAAGAAAGTTGCCGATGCTTTGAGTTGATGAACTCATTTGATATATGAGGTGACCCCGAGTCAAATGGATGCAAATTTTCATGAGAAGATTAGAATGACCAATAAGGTTGACCCGTTCTATGTGGAAATCCTCAAGAGGGCCAAGAGGACTGGTTGTTTCAACAAGAGAAGGAAAACAAGGTGGAGGACTCCAGACTACTATGTTCCAAGGATAAATTGTATGTTCCATATGGAGGGGACATTCAGTCTAGCATCCTCACGGAATTTCATAGGGAACCCTACTTAGGGAACCCGAGATATAAAAAGATGATATATGTCGTTAAGAGACACTTTTTCTAGCCTAAGTTAAAGGGTGGCATTGCAATGTTTATTGCAAAATTTCAGGAATGCTAGCTAGTTAAAGCTAAGCACCAGCATCCTTCAGGATTGCTACAGTCATTGCCCATTCTGGAATGGAAGTGGGAGGTTATCAGTATGGATTTTATTACTGGATTACTGAAAAGCAAGAAGAAAAATGATGCCATCTTCATAGTCATTGACAATATGTCAAAGGCAGCACACTTCATGCTTGTGAAATCGACCTACAAGGCCATGAACATTATCGATATCTTCCTAAAACAGATATTTAGATTGCATGGGATAACAAAAGCAATTATCTCATATTGAAATGTTAAGTTTACAAGAAACTTTTGGAGATCTTTATTCTTTGGATTAGAGACACAACTAAACTTTAGCACTTATTATCTGTCGTAGACGGATGGGAAGACTGAAAGAGTAAACCAAATTGTGGAAGACATGCTTTGAATGTATGTCATGAACAACCCAACCAAGTGGGATGATTATCTACATCTTGTAAATTTTGCATATAACAATGGGTATCAGGCTTCCGCCAAGAAGAGTCCTTTCGAGGCATTATATGGACTGAAGTGTAGGACCCCAGTTACTTGGGATAGTCTGGTGTATCCACTCATGTTAGGGCATGACCTATTATTGGACTTGGAATAGTTAGTTACCAAGGTCTAGGGAAACCTTAAAGAGGAATAAGACCATCAGAAAATTAATGCGGATAAGAAAAAAAAGATAAAGACTATCAAGTAGGTGAGCATGTCTACTTGAAAGTGAAAGAAAAACGGAGCTCATTGAGCTTGGGTAGGTGTGGTAAGTTAGCACCTAGGTTTTTTGGACTTTTTTAAATTTTGGCCAAGAAAGGACCCGTGGCTTATGAATTGGAATTACTTGTGCACGTAATAGTTCATAATGTTTTCCATGCATCTTAATTAAAGAAATATGTTTATGACACTAATAATATCATTAATTGGTCATTATTACAAGTGGAACCTGAAGGGGAATTTTCCCATGATCCTTTGCATATATTGGAAAAGAGAGAAGTACAACTTTGGAAGCGCACTGTAGTCCAATTGTAAGTGCAGTGGAAGCACTTTCAGGTAGATGAGGCTACCTGGGAGAATGAGGCCACCATGAGAAAGGCTTACCCCGCCTTGTTTCATGATATCATTTAGAGTCCCTAGAACACCAAGGATGGTGTTGTACTGAGCTGGGAGGGATGTAATGTCCTGAATTTTGAACCTACCATTTATAGGCATGAGCCTATTAATCATGATGGTTATATTGATGTTTTATTTTTGGGTCGAAGACACCACTTCATATGAACATGATGATTTATTTTGTATATTGGGCATAATACAATTGTTGATGATATATATGTATATATATGTTTTGTGTTGGGCATGGACCCTGAAGCACATGGTTGATGAAATGTCTTGTGTTGGGCATGGACCTTGAAGCACGTGATCGATAAGATGATTTGTGTTGAGCGAGAGGCTCTGGAGCACATGAGTACTTACATTTGTGTTGAGCATAAATCTCTGGAATAGATGGAAATAAAAATGGAAATGTTGGGCATAAGCTCTGGAGAATTCCATGTTGTTGTTGAGCATAAGCTCTAGAGCATCGGATCCTTGGCCATTGTATCCCTAGGTGTATCGTACAAGTACATCCTAGCATTTAGTGTTTAGTGAAAGCTCTGGAATTGCACTATGTTTGTAACTCTCTACTATAGGCATTAAGTATGGGATCTGGTAAGCGCTAGGGGTTACTAAAAAGAATTTAGTAACTTCCGAGTGAAAACAGTGCCAGAAAAAAATATTGATTATCATCATACTTATTTATAAGTGATTAAATGAAATTTTGAATTTCTGTATTCTCAGCAAAGTACTGAAGAGCTACCATGTTATACAAGGGAAATCCAACATGCAAGGATGTTTAGAGTTTCCTATCCTAGTATACCTAAGCCATCTATCTATTTGACCTTCATAAATAAGTGTCCTTAAGTCTAGGGATCACGATACATGATTCCCAAAGACATTTGTTAAACAAGTATTTTAATACTATGTATTTTATACATAGTATGTAAAAAGAATTAATTATTATTGATTATATAATTGAATAAAGAAAGAATAGAAGCTCCACCAATTATTAATTGTTATTTAAGGATTAACAAATAGTGAAATATCTATGAAAGAGTAACTAGGAACTAGTTAAAAGTTCCTAGGTTAAGAATTGAAAATTACCCCAGTAAATTAAAAAGGATTAAATTAATAAATCAGGGATTTCTTGATTTAACTGCCCCTTTGATTGAAAATTCTATCTATAAAGACTCAAGCTAAGAAAAGGCTTGGGGGTTCTGATTTTTATCTTGGAGAATTATTATTCTGCCTATTTTTTGCTCTCAAGTGTTTTCTTGAAGAAATTTCTCTTGCAAGGAAAAGAGGACTAATTCAGAATCTGAATACGAGTTGGGAGCCCCTACCTTAGGAGCTCTAACATCCTTACATGTTGGAGTCTAGTTTGGGGGGGTCCGAATTAGAACCAGGAACAGTTTTGGGTCATGGTTGGGAGGAACGTGGTAGTTCCCAAGTGATTTGGTCATAAAAAATCAGAGGTCAGATCTGTCTTAAATTGATAATGCTGGTTATTTAAAAAGTGTGTAGGTTCAACCATTAAAGGAGCTTCAGGAAGATAAATTACAGGTACGAGTTCTTAGTATGTCAAAGTTCATTTCTAAGGTAAATGTTGGCTACTTTATGTAAAAGATTTTATAGATTTTACTAACCCTAGGTAATTAATGTTCTGCCTAGATTCTGTTAGGGTCTTTATTTCTCTACAATATTCCTAGGATGGTAAATATTATCCTAGGTTGTATATAGCTAGGTTTCCATCTTTAAAGTTTGTCTCCTGTATTCTTTTAATATTTAGAAATTAATACTGTAAAATAGGTAAGTCTAGACCTGCTATTTTATTGTTTNAATATTATCGTAGGTTGTATATAGCTAGGTTTCCATCTTTAAAGTTTGTCTCCTGTATTCTTTTAATATTTAGAAATTAATACTGTAAAATAGGTAAGTCTAGACCTGCTATTTTATTGTTTATCTATTATTTATATCTCTACTGACATGTTACATTTGTCAGTAGAGACATGTTTCATATTATAGTAGATTAAATCATAGGAGTAAGTTTAAATAAATAAATATGCTATATAGTTACCCTAGGGTATTACTTACAACCAGAACTATTTTTATAAGATAACTATATATACATATAAATAAGACTATCAGTTATAAGCATATATGGAAACTATCTNATTCTATATAGTTACCCTAGGGTATTACTTACAACCAGAACTATTTTTATAAGATAACTATATATACATATAAATAAGACTATCAGTTATAAGCATATATGGAAACTATCTATACATTTAAATTCCAAAATTTATTAATTGATCGAAGACCTTTCAAGGTCTGTATCGATATTACAAATTACATTAAAAACACTCAACATAAATGAAACAACATTATAAATAATCAAAGGAGGCATCGCGACCATCCATGTGGTCCTTTGCAATTATCTGATCATAATTCATATAATAAAATCCACGTTCTAACTTTTCTATCTACACATAACCATAAATAAAATTACATAACTCAACAACATTTACCTTAGTCAAATTAAAATAATAGATCTTATACAGTATAACCTATCATAGTAAAACAAACATCAAATCATATCATAAATTCATATATTGCAACCAGTAACATGAATCGAATCCTATGGGAATGTAAGCCTGACTTGTTTTATTTATCAAAATGCACTCATTACATTACATTTAAAACCCCGTTGCCCATAGAGGTCATGACATCGAATCCCATGGATGTCCAAAACCCAAGGCAAAAACATTAATAATAACAATAGTATAATATAGTAAACAGAATTCCAAATCATATAACCTTATGGCTGGGCCACGAAACAATTAAATAGCCATAGCATAACAATTTGAACAAGAATCAATCATTTTTACAAACCAATTATTTATATAGCTAAACATGCCACGATTCACACCAATTGCCATATAATTAAGAATTCCTACGCTAGCAGAGAGGTCGTAAGACCCTATCAGCCACTAAGCATTTTACTTACTCAGTCCATTAAAATGTACACCTACTATAAGCTTTGGCCACCGTGGATACCAATCCATGGTCGCTAGCAGAGAGGTCATAAGACCCTATCAGCCACTAAGCATTTTACTTACTCAGTCCATTAAAATGTACACCTACTATAAGCTTTGGCCACCGTGGATACCAATCCATGGTTCTCCATGGACTATTTTACAGAGAACCGAATACCTTAGACAATTTAAATACAAGCTATCGCAGCACTGTGGGAAAGGCTCATGCCATTGGAAGCATGGCCTTTACCCACGCTGTAAAGATATTGCTTTAACCAAGATAATCAATGGCATTTACACATAGAGCATCCAATAAGGCATATGCCTCTATTTTTGAAACCCCAACCCTTTTAAATTTAGTGCTCAATAAAAGTGGAGAAGGAAATCACATACACATTATATCAAGTTATCCATTACATTTTATAAAAACCAATACTTATATCTATTTACACAAAGATCCCAATGTTTGTACACAGTGGCCATTAAAGGCCGAGGACAAGGTTTTACACAGGCGTGCCAATGGGCTATGGAACCATTGCAATCAATGGTGCAGCCCATGGCTATAAAAGCACAAAACCAAAAAATTAACGATTTACATAACCAAAATGGAATCACACAGAGCCAAATGGAATAAAAATCAAACCATGGCATAACACCCCAACAATAAAAATAACCAATTCTGTATTCATAAGCCCGAAGGAAAAATCAAGTTCACTACAACCAGTCGAAACGTAGCTCTTCCCACAGGATTGAAGGGTGACAAGCATAAGCTTGATTAGTAGGCTTACCATGGGAACGAATACAACGCTTGGAGCTAACAATGTTGTAGCCATGCTGCCCCTCCATTCCTTTCGGCACCTACAAGTAAAAACCAAAATGGGGATGAGGAGTATTCCATCCTTTCCAACTGTAAACCAAACAATGTGCAGGCTTATAAATTCATGCGGGCATACCTCACAATCTAGAGGTCGCCTCCATGTCCATCCCTCTACACAAAGCCAAAACGAAGAAACTCCAAATGGAACTACAATGCACATCCATCGTGAACCAATCCTAAGAGAAGCTTGTCACACTTTTTAACGAGCATTAAATGCACTAGGCTGGAGTCCATTAATGATTTATCAAACCCACTCTAATAGTCAAGCCTTGTTACAAGGTATTGTTTAATACCAACCTCCATACCAATGCTTAAACCCTAGAAAAGTATGGTTTATACCATATATCATGTCATCCCAAACTCTAACATCAACGTTAACATATTACAAATCTTGCACTATGATAGTATTACAATAATACTTAGTCATAGGTTGCACTAGTCCAAAGTCTAAGAACCCTTGCTAGGGTATGTAGATAATGTTTAGTCCATAGGTTTAGTGCTTAGGGTTTTAATTACCTTAGTAACAAGGTGTTTAGGCTTAAGCACCATGGCATATGATAACCTCTATGACTATAAAAATACAAAGGTCTTTCCTTCAAACCAACATAATAACCTGCCAATAAAAGAACATAAGAGATGTTAAAAAGTATAGTAAAAATATACATAGCACGAAAAATATATTAATGACATCTAGAAAGACAAATTTAAAACCATAATGAAGAATAATCGATGTACAGGAAATTTAGCCATAATAGCTAAATTAACGATAATGACACTAACCAAGTTATAAATCCAAGTCGACAAGCAGCAGAACAACTAGCATCCGGTCCTCTAGGATCAAGACAGTCGAACACACTTTACACCCGATCCCATCACAAAGTAATGAACTGCGTAAGTAAAAGAGAAAA
>LPNX010854759.1:14413-27467 GCA_001517045.1 Pseudotsuga menziesii
GAGGGTGTAAAGACAAGTAATTTTTATATGTATTTTTGTAGCGCTGAGGACAAATGTCGCGAGAAACCACAAATGTTTGGAAGGACAGAGGGAGATAACATCACGATCATGCCACTCATCAAACTCAATCCTATTCTTGAGCCAAAAATAGTTTTTTTAATTTTATTAATGTTTCTCCAGATCATGTGCCCAATGACACCTCTCTATAGCAATGCATAAATCAATCTATGCATACTTTGTGATCCTATCTACATGCCATTATTTGTATTTGCATGACATCGAGTGTTCTTTATAGTTGTTGTGATTGCATGATATTCATGCAAGAAATGAAGTCTTGTAGAGGAGTAATTTTCAAAATAACCTTTTGAATTTCATTTTGACGAAAAAAAAGTGGACATTGGTAGCGAGGTTCACATAGGTAGTAGGCACAAATTTTTGAGCTCGTTTTGGGCCTAGTAGTAGAGTAGTAGTAGTTGACACATTGTAACACTTTATATTACAACCCCAAGTGACTTGGGAGTCAAAGTCACATCTTGATGGCTAGTTCCTTTTAGTCATTAATGATTACTCTCCATCTACAACAACTAAGCACCGAGTGCATGACATGAGTGAGTAAGTGGTTATAATTTGTCATATTTACAATATTGTGAATGANTAGTCATTAATGATTACTCTCCATCTACAACAACTAAGCACCGAGTGCATGACATGAGTGAGTAAGTGGTTATAATTTGTCATATTTACAATATTGTGAATGATGAGTTGAACTTTATAGCATAGGAATTTCAACATATTGAGAAATTTATATGAATGGGTAATTTCAAATGTTTCTCTTCTTTTGAAATGTTGATATAAATTATACCCTTCTTTATTGGAAGGGTAAAATTCAAATTTTAAATTTTTTTTTTAAGGGTAATTTTAACTTTACACTTCTGGGAAGGACTAGAACCCTTTGGAAGGGCTGTGAAGGGTTCAATTTTGAACGTTGGTTCTATGTGCCAAGGTTATAAAATAATTTATATATAAACCGTGTATTTCATGTTTCCAAATAGTATGACTCTGAATAACTAATAATTTTACTATACCCATGATTGGATAGACACTGTATGAATTTTGATGAGAACCTTGTAATTATATTGTACTTGGAAATCAATAAGATCTTTATCAATTTCTCTTATAGTTGAGCATATATGTGTCATGCATATGATTGAAAATTTCACATTCTCAAATTAACACAATGATTTCCTTATTGTTCTAGCTTATACCAAAAATCTTTTTATTGATTTATAGGTGTGATGATGATGACAAAGAATAAGATGATGATAATGATGATCATGATGATCATGATGATGGTGATGATGATGATGACGATGACTAGGATGAAGATGATGATGATGAAAATCATTATGATGATGATTAGGATAAGGATGATGATAATGATGGTGATGGTGATGGTGGTGATGATGAATATGTTGATGAAAATGATGATGATGATGATGATGATGATGATGTGATGACAAGATCTTTACCTTGGTCTTCACTAAACTGTTCTAAGCTTCACCAACATTATAATAGAATGGTTATGAGTGATTAGTTAGTCCTAAGTTTGCATCTTCCTCTTTTAAGATACCGAACTAGGTCCATAAGTCTTGATTCTTCATGTGAACAAATCTAAGAACAGGAGGCTTCATAGGGCCCAAAACGTTGTATTTTTTTTTACTACTTACTCAGATAATATTGAATTGTGAGATTAATCCTTGGAATGGGTGTTAGGAGCAATCCTTAATTTTTCACTCAACTGGTTGCTCCCCCTATCATGTAGACGTCTTCACTCACTAAGCTCCCCCTAAAATTGGGATGATGAAGATGATGATCATGATGATGAATACGATGATGATGATGAAGATGATGATGATGATAATGAAAATGATGAAGATGAATATGATGATCATGATAATGGAGATGCTAATTAATTGGATGACAATGATGTTGATGATGATGACGATGAATATGATGATGATGATCAAGCTAATTATGGTGATAACTAAGATGTTGATGATGAAGATGATGATTATGATGATGATGATAGGGAATATCATGATGATGAAGAAGATCATGATGACTATGATGATGATGACGGTGATGATGATTATGAATATGATGACGATGATATTGATGAAGATGACGAAGAGGATGGTGATGATGATGACAAGGATGATGATGGGGATAATGATGATGATTATCATCATCATTGTTTCATCATCACCATCATCTTCAGCATCTTCATGATCATCATGATCATCATCGTCGTCGTCATCATCATCCTGTTCATCCTTGAAGGGACTTATGTATAGGATCTAACTATAAGAAATGCAACCAATACAAATTATGACAAAATCTTAGTTAGGTTAAATTAAATGAAATTAAACTATACTAAATTAAAAACATAGAGTTGTTTAACTATAATTAATTTAAAATGCAAAAAATATAAAATATGCAAATAAAAAAAACCAAAAATAAACTAAACAAAAGATAAATAAAAAAATAAAAAAACAAAACAAAGCATAGAATATGAAATATGCAAAAAAACAAACAAAAAACGTTGAATTCAAAAACACCTCATGCACTAGCTCATCAGCAAAAAAACAATGAACAAGTTCACTCCCATGCACTAGTTCATTAGCAACATATAGAGCACTGGTAATTTGATGAGTAGAGCCGTGGTAAACGGAGGATCAGGGGATACCATTCCAGAGGATACCAACGTTCCCAGTCGAGGAAATCCAACAGCAATCTAGATGATAAAAAACAATCCAGCCGTAGTCTAGAGGATATCGACATCCCAATGGGAGCAAATCCGGTAGCAGTACAGAGGATAAAAAAATTCCTAATGAATTATGTAAGCCCATTAACCCTAGTAGTGTAGGAATTTGGGAAAAATAAGTCAAATTTCCAAACCAATATAGATTTGGTATAGTCATACTAAAATTAAAAAAAAATTGTTGTGCTACCATCGCTTCTATTATCGGTGGATCTAGTAAGAGTTTTCTTATGCATTATTTGGGACATCTGGGTCTTGGTATTTGACCAGTATACATGGTATTTGACCATTATATAGGATGTGTGTTGTCATGAGCCATTTTGATCCCTGTCAAATCTCGCATGCACTCTAAGTTTTGGCAATTTTTTCCTCCCATGGTAGTTAGCATGGTTGCCTCTGTTTGCCATATCTCAAAGAGTCCGAAGGTTATAAAGAACATTTAATTAATCAAGGTTAGTGTAGTCGCTCTATTTGGCAAATGGATTATTTAATTGATCAATTAATTCATAAACTAGGTTCAAATCTATGGGCTTGGGATCTCCGCAGGATTCCTTTATTTTTAAATCATGGTCTCCCTTCATCTACAACCTGTGTGTGTCTTCATTAAACCCTCTACGAGCATTTATTTCTTAAATATATGCTATGTAATTTCTATCACATCATATCTTCCAAAATACTATCCTTAAATACATCTCAACATATGCAGAATTCCCTTTATAAATTATTGTTTATTAATTTCTAGTAGCTTACTCGTTTTTTTCACCAAGACTATACAGCCATACTTTTCTAATTTTTAGCAGACTTATATTTTTCACATCTTGACCATATTTAAACAAATTGAGGGTGTGGTTAGGTATCCACCTCAACTAGGAACAAGACCATGTCACCTTAAAACCTTACTTACAAACACACAGTCTCTGGCAGTCACTTTAAAATGGTCTTTCAAACTGCTTAATTAACCACTTAGTCAATTTTTGTCAAACCCTAGTCATTACTTTGTGTTAGTTTTTTCAACATTAATCTAGCATATCATTAGGATATTTTAATTGAGAGAACAACAAGCACAACAATCAAACACAAGAGACAATGAACATAGTGTTTTTCCCGGGGGAAACCATAAATGGAGAAAACCCCGCAACTTCCTCTGAGATAGAATCAGCACCAAAGTGAAACCCAAGAAGAGTAAGATAATCTCCCAATAGCAACAAGCTCTCTCCTCTAGCCCCAATGTCTTTATCTTCCTCAAATATGCACTACGCATGAGTGTGTATGAGTTGTGTACTAAATAGAGAGTCCAGCTCTCTATTTATACTAATCCCAACATGACTAAAACCCTACTAGGGCCGATCTCACTAGGAGAGTCTAATAACCCTAGTGACCCAGAACTACGGGGACTTTAACACTTAGACAATAGGAGGGTTACCCACAATGACTTGACATGACTTGTTTACATTATTGATTCTCCCAATCGGAACATCGAGGCATGACATAACACTATAACATCCCGGAATAAACATCAAGTTACAATAGATGAGAAATACAAGTGAATACAATCCAAAGTTACAATTACATTAACACTCCCTCTTAACTAGGAAGGTATTCTCTCGACACAATCTTCATCAATGGTCTTATTCTCTGGATATTCTCATCATCTGCATCTTGAAGTCATCTTTGCCTTCAATTCTTCTTTGTCTTCTAGTCATCTTCGTCTCTACATCTGTACCATCACTCGATCTGGATCATCATCACTGGATTTGGATCATCTACAGCATCATTCTTGGATCTGTATCTTCCCTGGATCTGGATCATCTCTGTAGCATCAACTCTAGATCTGGATCTTCCCTCGATCTAGATCATCTCTTCTAGGTCATCAATACTGAATCTTCATGGGTTCTATCTCATGATTCTTCTCGTCATAGGAAGTTCTACAGAGCCAGCCCTTTTTCTTGCTGGATTTAGGCCTAGCCACCATGTAGGTCTTCTCCTAGCACTTACATCTGATCATGTAGGAACTAACCTATAATCATATCAGAAAGGCATGCCCAGCACTCACATCTGACCATGTGGGAGCCAATCCTACAACCCTTCCAGAAAGGCCCAGCACTCACATTTGACACATGTGAGGAAGCAATCCAACATGCATGTTCAAAAAGGTTTTGCACATACATCTAGCACATGCGAGGAACCAATCCAACATGCATGTCCAAAAGGGATCTGCACTTAGATCTGGCACATGCGAGGAACCAATCCAACATGCATATCTAGAAGGGCCCTGCATGTACATATGACACATGCGAGGAACCAATCCAACATGCATGTTCAGAAGGGCGTGCACTCACATCTAACCTAGTAGGAACCAAATCCTACACCCTCACTAGAATGGCCCCCAGTCCCAGAATGAGCTACTTGCTAACTGACCAGGTGCCTCCATTACTAGAATGGGAGTTGCCCTTACATCTGTCCTACTCGACAGAAAGGCCAACACTCACATCTGACATGGGAGGAACCTAATCCTTTAGCCATGATAGAATGGTTCAGCCCTTATATCTGACCTACTCATCAGAATGGATCTCTCAGTCACGGACTGAGTGTTCTTGGTAACTGGCTAGGTTCCTCCATTCCCAGAATGGCAATCAACACTCATATTTGACATGGAAGGAACCAATCCTCTCACCATGACAGAATGGCTCAGCCCTTACATTTGACCATGTAAGGAACCAATCCTCTCACCATGTTAGAATGGCTATGAGACTCATCACTTTCCCTTGGAGGAAACCTTGATCTAGAAAACACCAAGCTTCTCCCTAAAGTAATCGAACTTCACCCTAGCCAGTGGCTTGGTCAACACATCAGCTATACTGGAGCTTTACTGCTCCCCTCTGCACCATATCGTTGATATAGTGATACTTTATCTCGATATGCTTCGACTTGTCATGGAACACTGCATTCTCTAACAACTTCACGCAACTTTGGTTGTCACAATGTATACAAGTAGCATCCACTTGGATATCAACTAAATCAGACAGCAGCTTCCATAGCCATACTTCCTCACAACTAGCTGAACAAGCTATGACATACTCTGCTTCAGCTGTACTCAGTGCCAAATAGGATTGCTTCCTGCTAAACCAAGAGATCACACATGATCCCATACTGAAGCAACACCCTGAAGTGCTCTTCCTATTAATGGCACTACCTACCCAATCTGGATCAACATAACCCTCCAGGTTAATCTTCTGATTCACATCGTACTTGAGCCCATAATCAATTGTACCCCTTAAGTACCTCAGAATATGCTTTGCAGCAATCAAGTGAACATTTCTTGGATCTATCAAGAACTGGCTCAAGATGTTTAGATCAAAGCAAATGTCTGGTCTTGTGTTCATCAGATACATAAAGGACCCAATCATCTGACGTTACATCATAGCATCAACCGTATTTGATGAAGCATCACTCAATAGCTTTAGGTTCGATGCCATAGGTGTTTCCATAGCCCTGCAGTCCACATCCTAAACCTCTTTAGGATCTCTACTGCATACTTCACTTGTCCAAGGGAGATACCATCCACATTCTTCCACACCTCCATTCCTAGAAAATAATTCATCATACCCAAGTCCTTCATTTTGAACTTGTCAACAAGCTTTCTCTTCATATCAGTAATCAACCCATCCATACCTGTTACAAACAGATCATCTACATATAGTAGAAGCATCACTGGGTTTTCATCTTCAATGTTGTAGTAAAGGTTGGAATCTGCTTTAATCTTGGTAAAGCCCAAACTAGATAGAAAGTTGTCAATTATGTTGTACCATTTCCTGGGTGCCTATTTCAAAACATACAAGGCTTTCTTCAGTCTGCACACATGAGACTCTCTGTCATGTGTCTCAAAATCGAGTGGTTGTTCGACATACACTTCTTTATCTACTACACCATTCAAGAAAGCAGTATTGACATCCATTTGGTGTATCTTCCATTTCATTACTGCAGCCAAATCAAGTACTCATCTGGTGGAGGTGTATCTTGCTACAGGAGAAAAGGTTTCTTCATAATCTATGCCTTCCTTTTGTGAGAATCCACAAGCCACAAATCTTGCCTTATATTTCTCTATGCTACCGTCCACAGCATGCTTGATCTTGTAGATCCATTTGGAAGTTACAACTGACTTCCCTTCTGGTCTTGGGACAACATCCCAAACATCGTTCTTCATTATTGATTGATATTCTTCGATCATTGCATCCTTCCATTCTTTTCGTTTTGCCGCTTCTTCATAATTGGAAGGTTATTCTTTGATAAAGTCGCATAGTAAGGCTACATATCCGAAACAAAATTTGGTTCTCTTTCTTTCTCTATGATTCTCTTCTGGAGGCCCATATCTTTCCACACCTTGGATAATTTCTTGTACCCAAGTAGGTTTCCTCTTGTGAGGATTCTTCTCCTGAGGTGGATCTATAGGTCTTTGTGGTTCTTCAAATTCTCGATCTTCTTCTTGAATTTCTTCTTTCATGGTTGTATCATGAATTTTGGGAGCTTGGGATTCTTCAGGTTCTTCAGCAGGTCTCTTTCTGGATCTGTGGTAAGTTGTGTCTTCATCAAATGTTACATCCCTGATGATGTCGATCTTCTTGTATTTTAGGAAGTATATTTTGTAATCCTTCAAGCTTTCAAAGTATCCCACAAATATACCCTTCCTTCTTGAAGGATCTAGTTTTGTTTTCTTCTCTTTTGGTATGTTTATGTACACTTGACAGTCGAATATTGTGAAATGGCGGACTTCTGGTCTCTTGTCGAAGAAGACTTTGTCAGGAGTATTATTCTCAAGTACTCTGTGTGGAGTATGGTTCTGTACATACACTGTTGTTCTAGCTGCTTCTGCCCATAGATGCATAGGAAGATTTTGATCATGAAGCATTGCTCTTGCAGCTTCCATGATAGTTCTATCCTTCCTCTCTACAACCCCATTCTCTTGTGGATTGTAAGGAGCGGACAACTCCCTCTTAATCCTTGATTCCTTGCATAAGTCTTTGAATTCATTTGATTTGAATTCTCCTCCATTATCTAATCGAAAGGTCTTGATCTTATTTTTTGTGTGGTTTTTTATCAAAGCTTTGAATTCCTTGAACTTGCTGAACACTTCATCTTTGTTCTTCATGAAGTAAATCCAGGTCTTCCTAGAAAAATCATCAATGAAAGAAACACGGTATACATACCCACTTAGTGAACTTGATGATATTGGATCGCATACATCAGAGTGGATGATTTCCAAGAATCCTTTTGCCTTGCTCTCGCTACTTGGAAATGTCTTCTTTGTATTCTTCCCTATCACACATCCTTTGCAGACCCTTGCATGTTTTTCTTGGATTTCTAGAATACCTTCAACAACTTTTCTTGCAAGTGGTAGTGCTCTGTAGTGCACATGTGCAAGCCTTCTATGCCATAGCTCATTTGGATCTACTATTTAATCAACCATAGCTTGTTCTAAATGGCCCTTTAGCTTGTATAAACCTCCTTCTTGTTCTCCAATCACTATTGCATTGTCAATAGTCTTTCCTCTTGGCCACATAATGACTTGACCATCTATGAATGCAACCCTCGTGCCTTTTGCATCCAATGCTGATATGGATAGAATATTCTGATCCTTTAATCCTAGTACAAATATAACATACTTCATTTTTATAGACTTTTCAGAGTCTAGCTTGTAGGAGGATTCACCACTACCTTTTATTGGATAATGGTAGTCATCTCCTAGCTTCACCTTATGGGGTGAGTTATGTTGGGATAGTTTCTAATAGGATTCCTTGAAACCTGTCATGTGCTTGGAAGCCCCACTGTCAATAAGCCAATCTTTGCTCCCATGTGTGACAGTTCCCGTGAGAGTGGAAATCAGAACATATTCATCTTCACTTGAAGAATATTCACTTTCTTACTTTACTCTCTTCCTTGGAGGATCATCATCCTCAGTAGTGTGAGCATGATGTTTTATTCTAGAGTTCTTCTTCTTCTTCGACCCATTCTTATTCATGGGACATTGTCTAGCAAAGTTTCCTATATCATCACATGTATAACGTCTGAGTTTAGATGAACCTTTCTGATGAGAATGCTTACCTTGGTGACTCATGTTTTTCTCTTCTTCCTTTCTTTGACTGTACTGTGAGAGCTTGATCTTCATTTCCCATATTTTATTCTCAAGCTGCTATCCGAGATTCTTCTTGAGAACATTCTTCCCACAGTCTACTGAACTTGACCAACTTCTTTCTAGCACAGATTCCTTGGATGAGAGAATCCCATGACCTAGGGAGGCCATTCAATGTTGTCATCACAATTTCTGCATTCTCCACTTCTTCATCTACAACTTCTAGTTGTTCTTTGATCTAGGAGACCCTTGTGATGTATGAATGGATGGTCTCCTCATTTTGGATCTTGACATTCTTCAACTAGTTCCTTAGAGTCATCTTCCGATTGATGTTGTTCCCTTCAAACAGTTTGGTTAGGGAATTAAACATGGCTTTAGGTGTCTTGAGTGAGGACACCTATGGAATGAGGTGATCCTTGATAGAATATGTAATAATCCTCTTTTCCATAACCAATTTCTTCTTATGTAAGGCCTTGGCCTCATCTCCTTCTGGAACCGAAACCTCCTCCTGGATATAGGAGTCCAACTCATTTTCTTCCAGGACCAGGGAGATCCTATACTTCCATCCTCGGAATTTATCAGCTCCATCAAGATTTTCATAAAGCTTGGTATGATGAGATATCTTAACTAAGAACCTCAAATAGAAATACACAATATTTAGATCTTACGAGGTCAATATGTCGGATCTGGATTTGAAGCTGAAATCCCGCAGTACTAGTTCAGGAGCAAATTAGAGTTTTTCTTTTTCGGAGTTATGTCCACCCAAATGTTTTGAAATTTATCCCTAACTTTGACTTTGGGGAGGAGATCAATCAAGTCCTGGGCTCACTGAAAAATTCCTCTTCTATGAAAATCCCTAATTTTCGGCAGCAGTGAATGTTCCAAAACTGAAAAACCTCAGAATTGGATTCTGCTTCAATAGAAAGATGCACCCTAGGGAGGATATTTATTCCACCATACTTTTTCTGAAAATATATGGATATATATCCACAAAATAGGAAGCCCTAGTCCGATAGCTGCACAGTGTCTTCTTCTCAAGTTAGCTTTGATACCATGTTAGTTTTTTCAACATTAAGCTAACATATCATTAGGATCTTTTAATTGAGAGAACAACAAGCACAAGAATCAAACACAAGAGACAATGAACACAATGTTTTTACTCAGGGAAACCATAAATGGAGAAAACCCTGCAAATTCCTCTAAGATAGAATCAGCACCAAAGTGAAACCCAAAAATAGTAAGACAATCTCCCAACAGTAGCAAGCTCTTTCCTCTAGCCCTAGTGTCTTTCTCTTCCTCAACTATGCACTGCAGTTCAGTGTGTATGAGTTGTGTACTAAATAGAGAGTCTAGATCTCTATTTATACTAATCTCGACATGACTAAAGCCCTACTAGGGATGACCTCACTAGGAGAGTCTAATAACCCTAATGTCGAGGAACTGCGGGGACTTTAACCCTTGGACAATATGAGGGTTACTCAACAATGACTTGACATGACTTGTTTACATTATTGATTCTCTCGATCGGAACATCGGGGCATGACATAACACTAGAACATCCTAGAATAAAAATCGGGTTACAATAGATGAGAAATACAAGTGAATACATTCCGAAGATACAATTACATTAACAATTTGCGAGGAGGCATTTTGGCAGAATCATATCTCACACATGTGAACACCCAGAAGGAAATGGAGATCATGAGTGGACACCCATATCACCAAAGAATGGACCCATAACATTTGATGAATTTAACAATTAAAGAGTTGACTCTGGCGTGCATTTCCAAGTGGGCTCTCAACCTCCTGTTTTCAACACTCGGTCAATTTTTCATATTTTTGGATATGCAAGCTAATGTTTTTACCTCTTTTGGCAAGTTGATATTTTTATCATGTGGTCCCCATAATAAAAAAATAAGAACATACATGGATATCCATTTCATTAAATAACATTCCTATACCTTCTGATGAATTTATCATCACTTAGACAAGCTTTGGCGAGCATTTCCAAATACCTCTTCAACCTTGTGATTTGACACTTAGTCAATTTATTTAAACCCTAGGTCTCAAAGGTGATTTCAAACTTTCATTGAAATTGGAGTGTAAGAAATCCAATGGATGGAAGACAACCAAATGAATCCATTAAGACCAGTTTCATCCTTTGGACCTACTTTCTCTCTCCTTAGTGGGCATTTTATTGAAGTATGATGTAAAAGATGCTTAAGTCCCTGTTTTGGTAGATCTATAATTTCTACCTCAAGTACTTTTAGACAAAAGTAAGAACATGGTCAGGTAGAAAACACAGCGACTTACAGGTTTCCCATATGGTCCAGGCATTTCTTTCAACACACAAATCATGGTGGGAACTATCCTAGAGAAACTTGTCTAATTTTAACGAAAAATAACTTCTTTTGGGAGGCCTGTATCTTCTTCCTCAAAGAAGTGTTCTGTGAACTGATGCCTTCGTCGGATAGAAAATTCAACCAACTATGGGATCACAGGACATGGCGGGCATTTTATCCTTCTTATGAAATATGGTGGGCATTTTCATAAGACTACTACTTTAGGACAATTTTTCATCACTTACTATTTTTCCAACTTTATCAAACATGCCTATGCCCATCAATAGTTCTTTTGTCATTAATGAAAATATCTAGGATATGGACGTCCATAATTATATGTTCACCAAATGTCACCAATTCTCCATTCATATATTGACATCAATGCCAACACATATTTTTGGCAGACTTAAATTTTTCACATCTTGACCATCTTTAAACAAACTAAGGGTATGGCTAGGTATCCACCACAACTAGGAACAAGACCATGTCACCTTAAAATCTTACTGATAAACGCATAGTTTCTAGTAGTCACTTTAAAATGGTATTTCAAACTAATCAATTCAACACTTAGTCAATTTTGTCAGATCCTAGTCGTTACTGTTCAAGGAGGCATTTTGGCAGATTAATATCTCACACGTATGAACACCCAAAGGGAAACTGCGACCATGAGTGGATTCTAGGATAATCAAAGAATGGACCCATAACATCTAATGAATTTATCAGTTAAATATTTGACTTTGGCATTCATTTCCAAGTGGGCTTTCAACCTCCTGTTTTCAACACTCGGTCAATTTTTCATATTTTTGGATATGGAAGCTAATGTTTTTACCTCTTTTGGCATGATGATATTTTTGTCATGTGGTCACCATAATAAAAATTAAGAATATATATGGATAGCAATTCCATTAAATAACATGCCTATACCTTCCAAGAAATTTATCATCACTCATACAGGATTTGGTGGGCATTTCCAAATGTCTCTTCAACCTTGTGATTTGACACTTGGTTAATTTCTTTAAACCCTATGTCTCAAAGGTGATTTCAAATTTTCATCAAAATTGGAGTGTAAGATATCCAATGGATGGAGGACAAATAGATGAATCCATTAAGACAAGTTTCCTCCTATGGAACTACTTTCTCTCTCCTCGACGAACATTTTACTTAAGTATGATGTAAAAGATGCTTAAGACCCTGTTTTGGCATATCCATAATTTCTTCCTCAAGTACATTCAGGTCAAGATAAGAACATATTTAGGTATAAAACATAGCCACCTATAGGATGGCCTTATGGTGTGGAAATTTATTTCAACCCACAAATCGTGGCGGGCATTCTCCTAGAGTAACGTCTCTAATTTGACCAAAAAGAACTTCTTTTGGGAAGCTTGTATCTTATTCCTTAAAGATTTTTTATGATATCTAGTGCTGTGGTTGGATAGATACTTCCACCAACTATGGGATTACTGGAAATTGTAAGTATTTGCTCCTTCTTATTAAATATGGTGGCCATTTTCATAAGACTACTGCTTTAGGACAATTTTTGACCACTTAGTTCCAACTTTATCATACATGCCTATGCCCATCAACATATCTTTTGTCGTTAATTAAAATCTCTAGGATATTTCTATCCACAATCATCAGTTCACCAAATGTCACTAATTCTCCATTCATATATTGACATCAATGCCAACACATATTTTTTCCAGACTTATATTTTTCACATCTTGACCATCTTTAAACAAACTGAGGGTATGGCTAGGTATCCAC
>LPNX010854810.1:7151-20112 GCA_001517045.1 Pseudotsuga menziesii
TAGGTGGCTCAATCGTGGAAGCTTAGTAGTCCCCTTCCCACCAGTGACACAGCGTTGCCAGGTAGGATATTGTCACCTTACCTGTTCCATTCTATTGAGCGTTTTGATTTTGGTTCATGATTAGGGTTTTTCTACGACCGTTTTCCCTTGACCCCGTTACTTGCATGCATATATATAGTGGGGGGCTTTTATTGTAGCTGTCAGTGGGAACGGTTTTTGGCCCACAGGGTAGTTTCCCTCCATAGCTGTTATGTGTTTCGACCCTGACCTTAGTGAATGGGGGGTTTGGTGCAGATGGTCGTTACGCTGTCTGCACCAGTCTACCCTGTATGATGATATTTTGGTAGGAGAAGGTTTTCCGTGGCCTCTCCCTGTGATGTCGGGACTGTTTTACCCTCTTACGTTGCCCATATCGTTCGAACCAAAGCTGCGTTGTTTCAAGCGACCTGGTTCACGGTCGGTTTCGAACCCAAGCCGGTCGAGAGTTATATAGCACCGCACAGTGTGTTATTGAACATAGATTGCATGGTAGTATTTTTGTTGAGGCGCGACGTTGAAAACTTGCATAAGTTCCCTTTTTATTCCCTACAGCACAATGATCATGGCGCCTGCAGAGAGCCAGAGGTCTCTTAAGTTTAATGTAGATTTGTTTCCCGCTCGAGATTTGTTGATAGGACTGTTTTTAGCATTAGACAGCAGTGTTAGATTTGCATATATTTCCTTCAATTTATTAATTTCTGTGATGTTAAACATAGAGGAAGTGAAACACTGCACATTGTTGTCTCAATGTGTGCCACTTAGCCAAAAATCGCCTAATGATTATAATTTCATACATGACAGGAAGATTCCGAACTCAAAATGTCAAAGCGACAAAAGAAGAAGGCCCCTGTGGTCGAAGAGGATCCCAACGTGGAATTTACCACCAAAACCGAATACATCTATGAGGACACCAAGTGCATATTTGGTGTAGAGCCTGAGTACCATTGGGGAGAGATATACATGTTGATCATGCGCCGAGAGGTGCCTGATATGGGCTTGGAGGAAGAAGGCATATACGCCAATATAGAGAGATCTTCACTGATGAACATTGCCACAAGACCAAAGCTCTTCCCATGCTCTGAGGTGATTCGTTGGATTCTGCCCCGGGCAGATGTAACCACTATGATCCTAGAGAACATTGACAAACAAGGCTATGCTGCCTATATCCCAGGATATGTATCCCTGGCCTACCACCTACCAGAAGCACAAGTATTTTTGTCAAATGATTGGCTAAGAAACATTAGAATGGACCTTGTTGAGACCCTTAAAATAATGTTGTTGTCTGGAAGACATTTAATAACCAGGCCAATGGGAGAATATGACACAGCGAGCTTAAGTTCCCCGTATAGGTTCATCGCCTTAATGCTTAACAGGATTTTTGGGAGAGCTCATGGTAGGAGCTTCAAATTGGAATGGATGCCAATTATTTTTTATGTTGCAACCCAAGGGACCATTTTCAACTGCACCAACATAGTATCAAATAGTCTTTCAGCCTGCATGGCCTCAGTGTTGGGAGGAGTGTCCCAAAAGAGGTCGGAATTTTACATGAGTTCCATACTCGTCGATTGTATACTATGCAATCAACCTTTCCTCGGCCTAAGGTTCATTTGGGATAGGGAGAGGATGCTTGTTTATTCTGCGTACAATCCACTGTGGGTGCACAAGTATCACAGTCACTACCAGGAAGTCTATGATTAGTTTATCATGCCATTGTATACTCTCATTTTCCTGAAGGAATGTGACTGCATATCAGAAGAGGCATTGCAGGTAATTGAAGAATATGCAGATTAATACCTGACTGAGGATGGCCTCTACTTCAGAATGTTTGAAGGCTCTAGAGCACCCTCCCTACTACCCAAATACGCCACAGACTACATCATTCATAAAGAGACAGTTAGGCAAGTCTTCTTGGATTTCATAGGAAGCTTTTTGTTTGAACATAAGAAGGCTGCCTATCCCCCTTTTCCTTTTAAGTTAGGAAGTTATAGGTTTACCAGAGTGAAGAAAGAAGATGAGTTTGTAGAAGAGTTGGAAAGGTTTCATTTTGGTGAGATGCCCTTCCATAGAAATGAATCCCACATTAAAGTGGTTGAACACTACAAAGAGAACAACGTCCATTTCGAATACACCCACCATTGGGATAGAGAAGAATCTGTATTCCGTAGTGCATTGAATATAATAGCCTTAAGGAAAAGGTTAAAAAAGAAGATCACCACCAAACATGGGAACGGGCTAGATGAACAAGCAAAAGCTGATGAAGAAGCTAGGAAAAGAGATGAAGAAGCCCAAAGGTTGGCACAAGAAGCTGCAGGGTGGCTGCAGGGAGAAGAGGAAGAGAAAATAAGAGCTACCCAAGAAGCAGCCAAAAAGGCAGAAGAAGATGCAAGAAATGAAGAACAAGAAAATAAAAGGAAGCTTGATGAGGAGCTTCAGAAATAGGAAGCAGAGAGGCTAAAGCTGACTCAGACAAAGATAGAACAGTTAGCCTCTGAAACAACTGGCGGTCAGACCCGGGACATGGAGAACCCTGAGGTTCAGGACCCAGAAGTATCGACTGTCAGCATACCTAGACAGTCTATGGTCCCCACACTTAAACTTGTCCCTTTTGTACAGAAGGTAGGGGAAGAAATCCTTGATTTTAATACTGTCTTCTATGACAAGGAAAGAAAGAGGATAGTGAAGAGGACTGAAAAGAAGGTCGAAATAGGAGGTCTATCTAGAAAGATGATAACAGATACAACCGTGGTATATGGGACAGACCGAGATCCCAGATTCACCATTAGAGCAGGAGCTGCATTGATCCATGCTTCGGAGGATAATGTAGACAAAATCATGACAAATCTAGAGCAATCCAAGAACTCTTCTTCTCAGCTGAAAGACACATTAAGAAAAGAGAGAGAAGAAAACAGTAAGCTGAAAAGAAAATATGAGGATATGCAGAAAGTGATGAGGTCTTCAAAGGATGAACTGCAGGTTCTCCAAGCAGAAAGGAGGTCTTTGGAAACTACACAAGAGTGTCTGGAGAGAGTACAATAGGAGTATAAAGAGCTAAAGCTGGAGAAGGAACAACTGCTGGGAAAGATAGAATACTTAGAGCTGCAAAAGACCACCTTGGAGGCAAGTGAGAAGCAAGTTCAAGAACAAGAGATGAAACTTCAAGAGTAGATTTCTTCTCTAGCAACCGCTTTAGAGGAAGCAAAAGAGCAACAGGTTAACCTTCAACTTTTCAATGAACATGTGCTAGCACAAAAGGCCAAGATGCTTCAGCTGCAGACGGCCATAGAAGAGGAGAGATGCAAAGTTTTGCAAGTAGATGCCCGATTAAAGGAAATTTTGGAGACTTCCTCTTATTTTGTTGATAGATCTCAGGACATCCTAGAAGTCCTGACAGCAAGAATGGAAAGGCTGGAAAATAATGAAGAAACTCCTATAGAGCTGCCCTCGAAAGATCGACAAGCCCTAAAGCAGGATTACGACTTATTAGAGTTTGTTATAAACATAGCAGACGATTTCAAAAAATTTGTTAGAAATACGAAAGGAGCATGCACATATTTCTTTAGAAGGCTCCTGATTACCTATAACCGGTGCCAAGTAGAATTTGAGCAGAGGCCAGATATTTTCCCAGACCACAACTCATTTGTGGAGATTTTACAGAAGAGGTATCAAGAGGAGGAAGCAAAGATACAGCACATTAAGTCCCTCAACGACCATATCTTAAGGAGTGAAGTAGATCATTCTGCCATTAGTGTGCAGTTATTGGAGGATCAGTTACGTTTGAGTGCAGCCAGAATTGAGGCCATCAAGAACCAAGCTGCGAAGTTCGAGATAAACATTCAATTTTTGGAACCTTGTGCGTTTTAAGGCATTGCCTCTGAGGCTTTGGCATGGAAGAAATTTCTGAATACTCAAGTGGGGCCCTTCTCATGAAGGATTGTTCACTTATGTAATATGTAACGATTTTGTAAACATTTGAGGAAAGTGCAATTTTGGGAGGCGAAGAGTTAGGAAGCCCAAGGGTTATTCATGGGTAGCCCAACAGTCTCATCCTTTTTGTATAAATATAGAAGACTTAGAAGAACAAGGGTATTTTTCCCAATTAGACATGTAAAGAGATATTGTAAGAAGAACTACTTTTTTTTGCAATAAAGAATTATTGTTTTCCTGTCGGAGAAAGTTTGGTGGGACGTTCAAATGCTATGCTATGGATTGGTGAAAGATGAACTACATTGTTTTTCCAGTTTGTTGTCCATTAACTATGAGATTGTTCTAACTCTTAGAGCCTATGTTCTTGTTTGAATGATTTCTGGTTTATTTTGTGAAATTACCACCATGAGTAATGACTGTTGTTCATAAACAATTGGCTATCTGATTGTCTAAATATCTTTAATCGTTCATGTGTTGTAGGAAGGAATATCAGCTATCTATAATTTCTCTTTATAATGTATTCACAATATACATTACTCATAAATAAGTTACAATTTGGCTCCCCGGGGGTAGATAGATAGATAGTTAGTTTTACTTTACTGCTGCATATGTGATTTAGATGCTTGTGAGTTTTAAGACGAGAGGTAAGAGCCTGCGCATCACATTGTGACTACTCCTTGCATCCTTTATCACCCTGCATGGTTAATTAGGCACGTGCATATCATACTCTAAGGTAAAATAAAAAAATATATACGGTGGACCAGGCCACAACTGGTAAAACCTTTCAGTTTTGTTTTTTGACCTATGGTAGCCAGACCACAAACCGAATGGATTCCCTACACCAAACAGTCATGGGATAGTTGGGAACGTTGACTGGGGAGAATCCCTTGCTGTTGTTTCCTGAGAATTTCTAGGCCTCAATAGTTTTTTGGTGCTAGAAGGAGGGCCGCCAGTGCATGGCTGGCCATGGAAACTTATTTTCCCAAGATTACCTCACCAGCAGATATTTGGAAGCTTCAAGTACTTATAGGTTTTGGTTCTACCTGTGAAGCAAGTAAGCCCAGTTTCATCTTACGGTGTTCCTTACTCAGACTCCTCTTTGTTCACTTTTTCTCATGACCGGTATAAATGTGAATCATCCCAACCCACTACCGGCTTGGAGAGCTAGATCACCTTTGAACCTTGCACCTCCAATCAATAACCTACCTGAAGCTTTTGAAAAGCTGCTACCTAACTTTGACCCTAATGAAAATACTGATGTAGATGACCACTTGCAAAGTTTCTATTTAGCTGTAGAAGGGCTAAGGGTTTGGGAGTACGAAGATGTTGTCTGTAGATTATTCCCAGATACCCTTAAAGGAGCAACAGCATCCTGGTATTTCGTTTTGCCTACAAACTCTATTCCTGAATGGGACACCTGCAAAAGGATTTTCAGAAGTAAATATGCAGCCCAAAAGATGCATGCCTCACTAATGAAAGGTCTTGGATGTTTAAAAAAAGGAAAAGATGAGAAGGTACCTCATTTTACTCAAAGGTTTTCAACATACCTAAAGAACTTCTATAAAACTGACAGACCCTTAGACAAGGTCCTAATTGAATATTATACCTCAGCCCTAGGACCTGAGCTAGCCATGTTTTCCAAAATGAAATCCAGACCTACGTTGGTAGAGACTTATGAAGAAGCAGAAAGGGTAGAGGAAAGTTTAGAAGACTATCCCAAGCAAATTGAGGGAAAAACTATCGGGAGAAGAGCCTTGTTGTTGTCTAAACCAAAAGAGGAACAATCACATGATTTTGAGAGAATGTTGAAAATGATTCAAAAACTATCCAACCAAATAATAGATCTGGAGAAAGAAAGGGAAGTTCAGAAAACTTACAAACCCTACTACCAAAATAGGGGGGATAACAACCAATTGAAGATCCCTTCACCAAATTCAGTATCAATGAATATAATAGAGGTAGGGGAGGATAATTTCTGCACTTCTCACCAGCAAACTCACTCTGAAAAGAAGTGTCCTCAATGGTTAAATTCAATGACATTGGTTATGAATCAGCTGCTGAATTCTAAATTTACTAAGAACAGTGGTAAAGAAGAAAAGAAAAACCAGACCATAGAGAAACAAGAAAATGATACCATTTTTTTATGGAATGGTGTCTTGTTGTTCGACATAGAAGAGAGTACTCTTAAATCTGAATACACACCTACAGCAACAAGAGACATGGGCGGGATAAGATCGCTCAACTCCTGAAAAGCGAGATGACTTTGGCGGAGTGTCTCCTCCCGCGGCTAGGGTTTCCCTAGCCGCCGTCCCTTGCTGTGCAGTCTGTTGCCGTCTTGAGCGTGGGGGCTGGCTGTAATTCGTGGTTCAGGTTACCAGCTCAGCGTGGAGTTCCTGGTTTGGCTGCCGGCATGGAGTTGCTTCAGGTTGGCTGCCGTTGCTTTCAGCGTAGAGTTTTCAGGAAATGGGCACTTAGGCCCAGCTCGCCACCTTCAAGGCTCTTGTTCAAGCTACAGTTCCTCAGGAATCTTCTCATTCCTCTTCCAAGTTCATGAAAAAGATGGACGAGATCCATTCTCTGGAGCTCTCTCCTTCGGATCCTTGCCAGAAAGCCCTCATTCTCTCTGAGAAAGCCCTCATTGGTAAGTTCACAGGTTTGTGGCCCAGCCCTAAGGCGGTCGAGATTTGGATTGTAGAACATTGGAACCCTCTTCTGTCTGGTCAGGTTTCTCTCTTTGCAGCTGGTCGAGGGTTTTTTGTTTTCTTGTTCTCAAATAAAGAAGAAAGAGACCTTGTCTTTCATTCGGGCCCTTTCTTCATGGGCTTGAGAGGTCTGTTCTTAGCCCCTTGGTCTCTAGGGTTTAATCCAGAAGCAGAGATCACTGCCGCTCCAGTCTGGGTAAGACTTCCTAACCTCCCTCTTCATCTTTGGGGAAAATCACTCTGATTGACATCGGTAATAAGCTAGGTCGTTATTTAGACACCGCAGAGCCAAAAGGGGGTCAATACAGATGTGCCTGTATCTGCGTATAAGTGAATCTTGAGAAAGGGCTCCCTAAAGCCCTAAAGCTTACTTTAGGAGAATGGAGCCACATTCAAGAACTGGACTATGAGAAGATCCCCTTTAAATGTAACTTCTGTCATGTATACGGCCACTTTGCTAAAAGCTGTCCCAAGGTTGCAGAACCATAGAAACCAGCAAAAGATGTCCCTATTTTTTGGCCGGAAAACAAAAATAGTTTTGCAGTTCTCTAGGAAGATGAAGTTCAAGAACCTGAAGTAGCAGCTGTCCAGGAGCAGGGCAGGCTTGATCCCACTAGCACCGTGGAGGCAGTTTCTCAAAAACCTGCTCCCCTTGGCTCAAAGAAAGATCCCATCGATTTGGGTGGCGAGACCTCTGCCCAGGGACTGGCATCCTTGGTCCCTTCATCAGAGGATATCGCCGACTCTGAAGACTTTTTAGCTCCCTCTCCTCCCCTCACCAGAGCACGCAAGATGAATAAAGAACGTAGAGAAAAGGAAGCAGCCTCAAACATCAGCGCGGGTTCTCAGATGAAATTGGATCCTTTCATTAAGGGACACTCCTCTCCGCCTGTTTAATGCTTTGCTTCTGTATTCTTCTCTGCTCACAATTTGTGAGAATCTACTCGTGTAAGCAGTACTTTTCTCGAAATAGCCTCAGGAACATTTGGGATTCTTTTCTCAAAGCACTTTTAAGAAGGCTGACTGTTTTAATTGAAGCTATCAGCCTTCTTTCTCAGAATTCCTCCTTGTACGCTTGGCTGGGCTACAACCTTTTTTAAAAAATTTAAAATTTTTTGTTTCTGTTAAAAAAAAAACAAGAGACATGGACGGATAATGAAAGACAATGCAATAATTTCAAAGATTTAGAAATTGCAAGTGAATGTCAAGAGATAGATAGATGCCAATGTTAAAGATAAAACACCTAAAGTCACTATTGTCAACCAGGAAACAGAGCCAATCGATGAGCCTGTCAAACCTGTGGAAGGACATGTAGATGTTGATGAAGGAAACGCTGAAAAAATTAAGAAGGTTAAAGAAGATGTACCCACAGAAAATCAGCTTGGAGAAGAAGGCACTTGGGAAGAAAAAGCTAAAACCCCACCTTTTCTGTTGACCCTAGAAATGTTGAATCATAATGTGCATAATTGTTTGGTAGATTCTGGGTCATCGGTAAATATTATGCCACTTGAAGTTTCCAAAAGGATTAATGGACAGACAGAGCCTATTGCATGGGAAGTAGTGCAGCTATATAGAACGGGTGTCAAAGTAGTGGGAGAAATGAAGAATGTTCTCATACGCTTATCTGCAAATAACAAGATATGTCAATTTATTGACATTATGGTGGCTGACGTACCAGATGGATATGGGCTTATTCTTAACCGTTATTGGTTTGCCAGGTTAAAGGGTTATTTTTCTTTAGACTGGTCTCATTTGTGGTTACCTCTTAAGGGTACCCCAAATCAGATTAAAATTTTGAGAGAACCTTACATGGAGCATACTGTCAGTAAGCTAGGAGAAGGTAATGAATCTGCTAATTCTATCCTGGGAAACTATCTAATAGAGCTTAAACTAAGATATCATGCCTCAGGAAAGGCCAGTTCTATGATTAACACTCAGCCTGAGCTCCTTCAACTTCCTCATGATGAAAAGGATGACTATAGACTAGTAGACATGATTTCGATTTCAAAAATAGCGCAACTAGGCCATGGTTAGGTATCTCATGTTTGCAATCTATCCCACCCCTTGACTCACTAGGTTAAAAGATTCTCAGGAGTGGGCACTTTTTCGTTTCTTTTGTTTTAATGATTCTGTACATAAATAATTAGAGTTGTTTTCTTTTGGTTTATTGCTTTGATGCTGCTTTCTCTTATTTTAATGCTTTGTTATTAGTTATTTTGATTTTGAATAAAGAGGAAAACTTTTGGTTGCATTGAAAACATCAAGGTTCTTAATTAACTGAAATCTTAAGCAAAAGACTGTGCTTTAAAACATAGAATGTCTTCTAGTAGTAGTGTTGCTAATTGGTCATGTATTCATTGAAGTCATACTTAACCTTTGTAAATGACTCAGAATTAAGAGGTATGGAATACTATTTCGAGGCTCCATCCATTTCACATCTAAAATGTCCAAGGGAGTGGCAGCAAAGGACCCACGGAAACGAAGCAAGGTAAACAGTATATCGTATATAAATGATCCCATGCCAAGATTTCAGAAAATCTAAAAGCTATCAAGAGTCAAAACTCCTTAAAGAGACAATACATATCAAAGCAAAGTATCAAAAGCATGAATTTCAAATTGCCAAAATCTCCTTTCCATCCGTGAGATGAAAAGTGAATTCTTCTCTCACACAAAAGGACACTATGGATAGAGGGGCCTGAATAAAATTCAGAAAGAAAGCCAGATGGAGGACTCAAAAGAACTAAAGTTAAAATGGCACAAAAGTGCAGTTGGAATGGGAATGAGGAACAAAGGGGTAGTGTTGTTTATTATATGTTACAATCCTATGGTTTCCAAGCTAGAAACTACCTAAGGACGGGTAAAATAAATCTCACTTATTAGGCCTCAAAAGATTTATTCAGACTTGCAAATATTTCTGATGTTACATTTTCCCAATGAATGAACTGCTTCTCAATGATTTAAATGTATGGGTTGGCCAGCTTAGGAATAAAAACATCTAGAAGATTTCAATTTTGAGCTAGACAGTCTTTTACTGGGGAGGAGTTAAGTCAGAAATCTGGGGTTCACCAGGTAGTCGCCAATTGTTGCAGCTGCAACATTTTCCCAAAATTCAAAAATTTCGGGACCCTCCTTTGATTATATCGGTTTGATTTTCTTATTTGATTTGATCTAATGATTCTTCAGAAAGACTCTTCTAACGCTTGGAACAATGCACTATTTGATTAAGCTTTATCATTTCCTTTGAATGCGTTTTCAATTATTTTGAGTCGGAAGTTTATTTTCTTGCACCCCGTCATTGCAAAGAAATAATCAACTTTAGCTTCGTTATTCTTCTCCGATGCATATGTCTTAATCGGCTGATTTTTTGTTCTGCATCGGAAAGTATTGTTACTTCATTCTCCGCAGTTGCAAATGACAGATTGCGAAGTCTCCCGATTATCACTTTGACTTTTTAGACCTCGTGTCGTTGTTTTCGTCGCTCCTTAATTTTTGGGTTTCCGCCGTTGCGGCTGGATAAAGAACTACCTTTATGATCTTTTAGTTGTTTTCTCTTTCGATTCAAACCTTACCTATTGCGAAATGATTTTTCCTTTATGATTCCACCATTGCGGCTCCTGATTCCGCTATCAATCCAACGATTAGTTTGCAAAGCTCCAATGTGGATGTCTCAATGGTTAGCTTAGTGGTTTTTCCACCCGACGTTGCGGAAGGAATTATTCTTGCGACCTCCAATCTTTGGTTTTCCACCGCCCGATTTTTTTTCCCCGCCGCTTATGTTTGTCCATATATATATATATATATGGGGTCAAGTTGGATTATTCTATTGTTATTTCCAACTATCACTGTCATGTGCTATCGTTCACTCAGGTTCACAAGGACGCCCGTTGTCGGTGTACTTGCATTTCCAGGTGTCTCAACCATGGAAGCTTATCAGTCCCCTTCCCGTCGGTCACACAGCATTGCCAGGTAGGATCTTGTCTCCTTACCCGTTCCATTCTATTGAGCATTTTGATTTTTGTTCACGATTAGGGTTTTTCTACGGTCGTTTTCCCTTGACCTCATTATTTGCATGCATATATATAGAGGGGATATTTTATCGCAGTTGTCAGTGGGAGCGGTTTTGGTCGACAGGGTAGTTTCCCTCCACAGTCGTTATGCATTTTGACCCTGAACTTAGTGAATGGAGGGTTTGGTGCAGATGGCCGTTATGCTGTCTACACCAGTATGCCCTGTATGATGATGTTTTGGTAGGAGAATTTTTTCCATGGCCTTTCCCTGTGATTTCAGGACTGGTTTCCCCTCTTACATTTCCTGTATCCTTCGAACCAAAGCCACGCTATTTCAAGCGACCTGGTTTCTGGTCAGTTTCGAATCTGAGCCGGTTGAGAGTTATATAGCACCGTATAGCGTGTTATTGACCATAGATTGCATGGTAGTATTTTGTTGAGGTGCACCATTGAAAACTTGCATAAGTTCCCCTATTATTCCCCGCAACGTGATGGTCATGGCGCCCGTAGAGAGCCAGAGGTCTCTTTAGTTTAATGTATATTTGTTTCCCGCTCGAGATTTGTTGATAGGACTATTTTTAGCATTAGAAAGTAGTGTTAGCTTTGCACATATTTGTTTTATTTTATTAATTTTTGTGATGTTAAACATAGAGGAAGTGAAACACTGCACATTGTTGTCTCAATGTGTGCCACTTAGCCGGAAATGGCCTAATGATTATAATTTCATACATGACAGGAAGATTCCGAACTCAAAATGTCAAAACGACAAAAGAAGAAGGCCCCTGTGGTCGAAGCGGATCCTGACATGGAAGTTATCACCAAAACCGAATGCATCTATGAGGACACCAAGTGCATATCTGGTGTAGATCCTGAGTACCAGTGGGGAGAGATATACAGGTTGATTACACGCCGAGAGGTGCCTAATATGGGCTTAGAGGAAGAAGGCATATACACCAATATAGAGAGATATTCACTGATGAAGATTGCCACAAGACCAGAGCTCTTCCCATGCTCTGAGGTGATTGGTTGGATTATGCCCCGGGAAAATGTAACCACTATGATCCTGGAGAACGTTGAAAAACAAGGCTATGCTGCCTATAGCCCAGGATATGTAGCCCTAGCCTACCACCTGCCAAAGCACAAGTATTTTTGTCTGATGATTGGCTAAGAAACATTAGAATGGACCTTATTGAGACCCTTAAAAGAATGATGTTGTCTGGAAGACATTTCAGAACCAGGCCAATGGGAGACTATGACACAGCGAGCTTAAGGGCCCCGTACAGGTTCATCGCCTTAATGCTTAACAGGATTTTTGGGAGAGATCATGGCAGGAGCTTCAAATTGGAATGGATGCCAATTATTTTTTATCTTGCAACCTAGGGGACCATTTTTAACTGGGCCAACATAGTATCAAATAGTCTTTCAGCCTGCATGGCCTTAGCATTGGGAGGAGTGTCCCAAAAGAGGTCAAAATTTTACATGAGTTCCATACTCATCGATTGTATACTATGCAATCCACCTTTCCCCGGCCTAAGGTGCATCTGGGATAGGGAGAGGATGCCTATTTATTCTGTGTACAAGCCACTGTGGGCACACAAGTACCACAGTCACTACCGGGAAGTCTATGAACAGTTTATCATGCCATTGTATACTCTCATTTTCCTGAAGGAATATGACTACATATCAGAAGAGGCATTGCAGGTAATTGAAGAATATGCAGATTACTACCTGACTGAGGATGGCCTCTACTTCAAAATGTTTGGAGGCTCCAGAGCACCCTCCCTACTACCCAAATACGCCACAGACTACATCATTCATAAAGATGCAGTTAGGCAAGTCTTCTTGGATGGCATAGGAAGATTTTTGTTTCAACATAAGAAGGCTGCATATCCCCCTTTTCCTTTCAAGTTAGGAAGTTATAGGTTTACCAGAGTGAAGAAAGCAGATGAGTTTGTAGAAGAGTTGGAAAGGTTTAATTTTGGTGAGACGCCCTTCCATAGAAATGAATCCCTCAGTAAAGTGTCTTAAAAATGCAAAGAGAACAACATCCATTTTGAATACACCCACCATTGGGATAGAGAAGAATCTGTCTTCCGTAGTGCATTGAATATAATAGCCTTAAGGAAAAGGTTCAAAAAGAAGATCACCACCAAAGGTGGGAAGGGGCAGGATGAACAAGAAAAAGCCGATGAAGAAGCTAGGAAAAGAGATGAAGAAGCCTAAAGGTTGGCACAAGAAGCTGCAGAGTGGCTGTAGGGAGAAGAGGAAGAGAAAAGAAGAGCTGCCCAA
>LPNX010854810.1:25945-36254 GCA_001517045.1 Pseudotsuga menziesii
ATCCATCGCAGAAGCAAGGCAAGGGAAACCCTGGCCCGCAGAACAAAACAAAAGAAAACGACAACCAGTCCCCGCCACAAGCAAAGAAGGGAGATCGAAAGACAAAGAAGGACACTCGTAAGTGGTGCGACTTTCATAAAATCCCTTGGCACAACACTGATGAATGTCGCTCAAAGCAGTCATTAGTGGCCGAGATCAAATCTTCAGAATCCGATCCTGATTCTGATTCTGAACCCAATGCCACAGCCGCACACAATGGGAGGCAGATCATTGATGCAGACCCCACTGCCACTGTTGCTACCGCACAGATTCAACTAGAGGATCCCGAAGAGTCAGAGGTAGAGGAGCGCCTATTCCACTCACAGATGTGGGTGAAGGGAATGCCTCTACATTTTGTTGTTGACAACGGCAGCCAAAAGAACCTGATCTCAGCAGAAGTCGTCAAGAGATTAGAGCTTCCAACAACACCACACCTGCAACCTTACACAATCAGTTGGCTAAGCCAAGGACGCGGTATCCGCATTACTCAGCAATGCCTCCTACCATATGGCATCAAGCCTTTCCAAGACGAGGTACTGTGTGATGTGGCCCCACTTGAAGTCTGTGATGTTCTTTTAGGACAACCATATATGTGGAAGTGTCATGCGGTATATGAGTCACGGCCTCGCAGTGTCATTGTCACTTTGGGAGGACAACTCTACCGAATCCCAGAGACAATTGCACCTACTACAGTCTCGCAGGGTGGGAATATAAGTTCCCACATCAGAAAATTATTCCTCTTCACAATTGCGTCTGAAGGAGAACATAAGATCACAGAGACTTCCACACCCTATGCACAGGGTGTCTCTGTTCATCAGACACCAGAAGAAGACAGAGCCATTGTTTCCTCATCTATCCGAGTACCTTTAAGATGCAAGGCCACGCATTCAAGGTGCTCATCCAGAAACAAATCATCCATACCACAATTACAGCCCTCTCGGGATGCCAAAGAAAAGCAGCCTCTTCACTTCAACAAATGTCGCACCAGGAGATCAACTCAACACACAGTCCGAGATATGATACGGGATTCGACGCAATGGAGACCATTGCTTCCTAAGGAGGGAGGATTGATCCAGATGGAGATCGGTGGCCACCCACCTATTCCACTGGCTCAAAACAATTGTCCATTGTGGCAGTTTCCTAGTTATTTTTCGGCAGTTTTTCGAGTCCTAAACTTCCGGGGCTGTTTTGAGGCCCTAAACGACGTTTTTTGGAGATTCGGGGCCAAATGGTTGCCATCGGCATGCATTTGGATGACCAAAAATTGTAAAGCTTAGATAGACCTTTCCAACGAGCTATCGAACGCCCAAATCGGAGATCGTATGCAAAAGTTATGACCCCGGGAAGTTGACTGTTCAACTTACCACATTGGGGCCGCAAACTTTATGACGGTTCATCTTCTAGGGTTACGTTTTGGGAATTTTGGGGTTCTCGCCTCATTCTTATTATAAATAGGCCCCTTTGGCCTCATTTTGTATTCAGCTTGGCACGGATGAGAGTAGCAGCCACATCTCTTCTCAGAGATAGCTACCACCATTCTAGCAATTGTATTACAGTCTGTTCTATTTTTGCCATTTAATAGAATATGTGTTTACTGTATCTCTGTTATATTTGCAAAATGTATGTTATTATGATTCTGTATATGTTATTTCATTTCGTTCACGCATAAATCCGGATCACGAATAAACTTGTACTACAAGTATCTTCCCTAAAGACACCGAATATGTTTGATTCCTTGAACAAACTATTTGAAGGGAAGAACATACATCAGAAGTTGACCTTAAGAAACCAGTTGAAGAATGTGAAGATCTAGAATGTAGAGACCATGCAGTCATAAGAGTCTCTCAAATCAAAGAACAACTTGAAGCGGTAAGTGAATAATGCAGAAACAGTGATGGCCACCTTGAATGGCCTCCCAGAATTGTGGAATTCATTCATGCAAGGAATGTGTGGTGGAATATAGTGATTACTTTTAGCAGACTTCAAGAAGAAGAAGAAGCTCGACTCATAAGAATAGAAGAGAAGATGGGAGCAATTGAAGATCAAGATCTCACCATCCAAAGAAGATCCCTCAAGCGACGAGGAATATGAAGATATCAACTCTTGAAGAACTTCTTATCCACCTTACCATTTGGATAAGAAACGAAGCTATTATGAATGAAGAATACGACGAAGCTGAAGACTCAAGAAGGAGTCTACCCACAAAACAAATAAAGATAAGTATTCAGTTGTCATTTCATGATATTATTTTGTTATGCATTTGTTTATATTTAGTTGATGTATTATGCATGATAGGATGTTTGCATTAATGACAGTATAATACTAATATGCATGTGATGGGTAAGTAGCTCATGGTGTTTTACAACTCTCCATTGCTACTTATCTATAATGAAACCTCTTTGCTGACATATTAGATTAGTGCACAATCTCAATGTTGTCCTGGTAGAGATGGAATGCATCTAGAAATTTTCAGTGAGATATGGATGAATGTTGTATTGGCTAAAGTAGTTGCATGATCATATATTTATGCATAAGAACTTGCCAGTATGAACATTCCTTGTGAAATGTTTCTAACCATATAAATGAATTTGACTTGTAGGAAAGATCACATACATAATCGCCTGCAAGCAAAGAAGGACGAAACTTGTTCTGAAGAACAAGTGGCAACAATTCAAGATGAAGAATAATATGATGAATGCAGCGACATAATTGATGCAGAATATTCCAACTATGAAGAAGTAACCAAGAAGACTAGTTCAAGAAGAATGATGTCTAGGATGCAGTATCAAGACATGAAGAGAAGTTCGTAGTTCCATCATGTAGTAGATAGAAACATTGTGGGATAGAAAGAAAGATTTGTAGCACGAGGATTTTCACGAAAAGAAGGCCTAGACTATGAAAAGACATTTGCAGCCAGTAAGATTTTAAACACATATATGATGAGCTTGAGGAAGATCTTAACCTTTTTTACAAGGTTGAAGATGCAAGTCTATACACTAGATGATCACATAGAATATTAGTAGCATAGGAAGCTACTTGTCACTCCAATACAGAATGTTTCAGTGCATAGAATACAGAAGACAGAGGGCGTATGATGCTCTGCTTTAGAGGGAGTGACTGCAAAATATCTAAGGTTCGACATGGTACAACAGGATGGATAGATTACTGATGACTCTAGGATTTTCTAAGAGTAAATTGGATTCCAACCTTTGCTTCAAGGTTGAAGGCGGAAGACCAGTGATGCTCTTGTTATGTGTTGATTCACTATTTTCTAGGCATGGAGGTGTGGACAAGGGAAGTATGCAGTAGAGATCCTGAATAGGTTCAGGATGATGGACTACATGACCACACCTATGGCATTGAACCTGAAGTTGTTAAGTGATGCTTCATCAGAGACGGTTGATGCTACGATGTGTCTTCAGATGATTGGTTCATTGATGTACCTAACGAAAACGAGACTAGACATTTGCTTTGCTGTGAACACCTTGATCGAGTTCTTGATAGATCCGAGAAATGTTCACTTGATTGTTGCAAAGCATGTTCTGAGGTACCTGAAGGGTACAGTTGATTATGGGCTCAAGTATAATGCAAATCAAAAGATCAACCTAGAGGGTTATGTTGATTCATTTTGGGCAGACAGTGCCATCGACAGGAAGAGTACTTCAGGATGTTGCTTCAGTATGGGATCAGGTGTGATCTCTTGGTTTAGTAGGAAGCATTCCTGTGTGGAACTGAGTACAGCTGAAGCAGAGTATGTCGTAGCTTGTTCAGATAGTTGTGAGGAAGTATGGCTATGGAAGCTATTGTATGATATATTTGATCTCCAGTTGGATGCTACTTGTATACATTGTGACAACTAGAGCTGCGTGAAGTTGTCAGAGAATCCAGTGTTCCATGACAAGTCGAAGCATATCAAGATCAAGTATCACGATATCAGGGATATGGTGCAAAGAGGACTAGTGAAGCTCCAATATGTTGCGACGGAGGAATAGATAGCTGATGTATTGACGTAGCCATTGGCTAGGTTGAAGTTCGAGTACTTCAGGGAGAATCTTGGTTTTCTCTAGATCGAGGTTTCCTCCAAGAGAAAGTGATAAGACCCATAGCCATTTTGACATGGTGAGAGGATTGGTTCCTTCCATGGTCATATGTAAGGGCTAACCCATTCTGTCATGGTGATAGGGTTGCTCCCTTCCATGTCAGATATGAGTGCTGGCCATTCTGTCGAGTAGGATAGATGTAAGGGAAATTTCCATTCTAGGAATGGAGGCACCTGGTTAGTTACCAGGATCACTCAGTGTAGGACTGAATAGCCATTCTGATGTGATAGAGGGATGTGTTCCCACTTGATCAGATGTAAGGGCTGAACCATTCTGTCATAGCTAAAGGATTAATTTCCTTCCATTTCAGATGTGGGTGTTGGCCATTCTGATGAGCAGGTTGAATGTAAGGGCAACTACCATTCTCTAGGAGAATGGAGGCACCTGGTTAGTTACCAGGTAGCTCAGTTGAGAAGGACTGGGGGCCATTCTAATATGACTATAGGATTGGTTCCTACAAGATCAGATGTGAGTGCAAGCCTTTCCATCATTGTGAGCGGGATGTGTTCCCGCGTGGGTGGATGTAAGTGCAGGCCCTTTCATCATTGTGGTAGGATGTGTTCCGGCCTGGGTGAATGTAAGTGCGGAAATATTTCATCATTGTGGTGGGATGTGTTCCAGCATGGGCGAGAGTCATTCATCATTGTGGTAAGATGTGTTCCGGCCTGGGTGAATGTGTGGAAATATTGCATCGTTGTGGTAGGATGTTTTTCGGCCTGGGTGAGAGTCATTCATCATTGTGGTAGGATGTGTTCCAGCCTGGGTGAATGTGTGGAAATCTCTCATCATTGTGGTAGGATGTGTTCCAGCCTAGGTGAGAGTCATTCATCACTGTGGTAGGATGTGTTCCCACCTGGATGGATGTGCCTTTCTGACGAGTAGGTCAGATGTACGTGCTGAGCCTTTTCACAGATGTTAGTGATGTGATGTCCTATCATGCTGGTGAATGTGAGTGATGGGCCTTTCTAATGTGATTATAGGATTGGTTCCTATATGATCAGATGTGAGTGCTGGGCATGCCTTTCTAACAAGTAGGTCAGATGTAAGTGCTGGGCAAAGACCTACATGATGGGTAGGCCTACAACCAGCATGAAAAAGGGCTGTCTCTGTAAAACTTCCTATGACAAGAAGAATCATGAGATAGCACCAGTGATGATCCAGATCCAGTGATGATGCAGATCTAGTGATGACATCCAGTGATGATCCAAATCGAGTGATGATCCAGATCCAGTCATGATGATCCAGCAGTGACGATCCAGATTGAGTGATGATCCAGATCCAGTGATGACAGCCAGTGATGATCCAGATCCAGTGATGATCCAGATCCAGTCATGATCCATATCCAGTGATGATAGCCAGTGATGATCTAGATTGAGTGATGATCTAGATCCAGTGATGATGTTCCATGATGATCCAGATCAAGAGATGATCCAGATCTGAAGATGAAGATGACTTGAAGACAAAGATGACTTGAAGATGAGATGATCCAGCTGACATAGAGAAGAAGACCAGTGCTGATAAATTGTGTCGAGTGAATACCTTCCTAGTTAAGAGGGAGTGTTGATGTAATTGTAACTTCGGAATGTATTTCTTATCTATTGTAACCTGATTTTCATTCTGGGAAGTTTCTATAATGAGAAATTCATGTCATGTCATTGTGGGTAACCCTCGTATTGGTCAAGGGTTAAAGTCCCCACAGTTATGGGGCCCTTGGTTTATTAGACTATCCTAGTGAAGTTGACCCTAGGTGAGTCATTGTAAGTCAGGGAAATAGTCCCCACCATTGTGTTACCCTCCTATTGGTCAGAGGAGGCAAAGTCCCCACAAGTGGTGGGGAACTAGTGTTATTAGACACTCCTAGAGATGTCGGCTCTAGTAAGTAATTGTTAAGTGAGGCCGACATGATGGAGTGCACTTCAAGTGAATGGAAGAATATAAATAGAGAGTGAGAGCCTCTCTATTTATCACTTGCAACACATCACTCACTCACTCAAGTATAGTGCATTAGTGAGGAAGGAAATACATTGGGACTAGACAAGAATAAGACTACTGCTGTCGGCAGTGCATCTTATTGTTTTCTGGTTTTACTATTTTGGTGTTGATTCTATCTCTGAGGAAGTTGTGGGGTTTTCTCCTTTATGGTTTCCTCGAGGAAAACTCTTTGTGTCTCTTGTCTCTTGTGATGTGCTTATGTTTTATTGCTGTGCTTGTTATTCTCTCAGTAAAAAGATCCTAAGATCATAATGCTAGCTTATATGATGAAAAACTAACAGTGGAGCGTCTCCATAGACTTAGAGAATCTATGGTTCAAACAAAAGCTTAGTAATCCACACTAATAGTTGGAAACCAGAAGAAATGTAGGAGAGCCTTCATTCTCTTCATAATATTAAATGTGGAATGCACTACTATAAATTGTTTATCAAATCTCACAGAATATATGGATATCAAACCCAAACTACAATGAACTTGCTAGAGGGTACAAATCAATCTAACCCAACTAAAAACCTCTAAGAGTAAGTACAATAAACATTTATTTCTGAAATACTTTTGTTAACTATCAACAGTGGATTGACACCATAGATCATTTTCGTCATAGATTTAAGATTACAAGTCAATAATCTTTTATTTCAAACGGTCGTGAAGTTAACCTAGTAAGGGTGTAAATATATGAACTTTTACCCATATGACTATGATTGAGTAACTTATTCCTTGTAAATCCAAAACCATTGAAAATAAAGGATGCACCTATAGGTCATGTTCACATAAATAAACCTCGCATGTACAAAGTGTAATATATTTTAAATCATATAACCTAGTATCCCAAGGATACCATAACATAATATTATGGTAAAATAAAATCCAATGTAATAAAAATAAGGGAATTCATAGAAACACTAGCACGATACTATATTATTGACACAAATATTACTAGAATTTGCATCGAGAGGTGCAAAGGAACATCGAGAGGGTAAAAATATCGTGTCTTTCTGCAACTGAACCTTTTTCACAATTGAGTATTTTTGTAACTCAACATTTATGTAAATGGCCTTCCAAAACACTGTTTCTAGAATAGAGTTTTTGCAACTCTTTTGCAGGTATGCAATTGGAATTTTCAAAAACTGGTTTCGATTGCGGAAGTCATTTTTTGGGGCAAGGTTGGAAATCTATTTCTTGCAATCCACAATGTGGATTAGAGATTGTGAAAATTATTTTCAAAATAATGTTTTATATTTTTGGTTCCGAATTTTGCATTCCACAATGCGGATCGCGAAAAGTGTAAAAGTCATTTTTCTCATGTTTTTCCTTTTTTGGTTCCGCAACCCGCAACTCACAATGCAGGATGCGGAAAGGATAAACTCAATAAAATTATATTTTGCAACATCACCTAGCCATAGCCCGCAAATATTTTTTGGATTGCGAATTACATAACTTGAAAAAAAAATTGATGATCGCTAATCTCATCCTGCATTCCAAAACCCACAATTGTGGATTGCATATTGCGGAAATCACAAGATATAATGTTTTTGTTTGTTCTTCATAGTTGCATTTTGGTTTCTTGCCTCAATCTCAATCGTCCATTTTTTTAGATATCTACAGCCCATATCTATTCTTTCATTGAGTCCTCACTTATTTAATTCATTTCAATTTATGAATTCTTTACCATTCTCACTTGCAATTTCTACTCTGATTGAGAATAATACTATGTAATTTTTTGGTTAAACTCACCAATCCTTGATATCCAAGGTTTCCACCAGTAAGTTTCTTACTCTTAGCGGCTATTTTTTATTGTTTTCACCGTGGTAAATTTGTAATAATGGTTGCAAATTTTCAATAAGAATTTACCTCCAAGTCATCGAGTATGTCCCAAAATACCAGGTATAAGATAGTCCTAAACCAGAAAAAGAGAAAGGACACAAATGTTGGTTTCTTCATTGACACCACTTGGCAAGTATCTGAAACCCTTTATCTCAAGTGATCCAAGGTTTACACCATTTTTGACAATGATGACTTCTCTTCCATTACCCATTCCCATCGTGCATATGCTAAAATTAGGAATTATCAGCTTCATTGTATTTCAGCCAGAACTTCTTTCATGTCAAATACTGACCCAATCAAGTGGAAAATTAACCATGAAAACCCCAAAAAACGGTGTTTCAATGAAAATACTCAAACCTCGATGGATTCTTTCCATCCAAATGTATTTCCGAGAGATTATGCTCTCAAATCTCCTCAAAAACTTCTCAACCCCAAATTTCTCGAGGCATCCATGAGCCAATCCGACTTTTATGAAGTATTAAAATCCTGAATGGATAACCCTTTCGAATTTATCCCCAAAGAAGACAAGGCCTACCCCATTTCATGGTTTAGAGAACCATTTGCATTGCTAGCAACCATGTTTTGTCGACTATATGGTTTACCTAACTATACAGATTTCAAAGCTAAATGGGATCCTATATCTCATCGCATATTACTTACAGGAGAATCCTTCAACTGGGAACAAATCCTGTCAGTGGTGCTCAAATAAGCTATTTGAAAATATCAAAAGGTTTTGACACCCAGGAAGTCGTATTTTTACATGTCAAGGTACGTCATGGAAATTTTCTATGTGACTTCTTCATTCCCAATCGTGTGCTATAATTGGACTAATACATCTCTACCGGTCCACATATATTGTTCATATATGTGGGAGAATAACTTTGTGACTTGGATATATGAAATTTGTGACCAATGTATAGGGTCAATGTACTAGATGATTTTCAAGGGAGATGCCCCAAAATTTTGAGAGAGGAATAGAACTCTGATTTTTGTCTAGGGGGATTGGTATGTAGGTGACTACTTTTCCTACATCCATATTTGCGGAAGTAATACAGTTCATATGCAACCGAGGATAGTCCTGGAGGAAATGGTATTACAAGAAATTTCTTATCAGACTGTCATAGATGGGGTTTTCCCAAATCTTGCATTATTTAAGAGGAAATGTTGGCCCAAGTTCCATTTGAATTTGGGATTATTGATAGTGAAAAATTATACTCGTGTTGCAGTTTCGGGAAAAACCATATCAAAAATGAGTTTAGTATAGGCACCAAAAAGAATGCATGATCTGAAGTATTTTCTAGAAAATCATTTTGTCCAATATAACAATAAAACTCTATATGTGCATGAGGATGTTCCTGATCACTCTATCTATAGAGGGGCAATTTATTTTTCAAAAGTACTGAGAAGGATTCCCAATCATCTATAGAAGAATCACTTATTTTGGTATCAAAAGGAGCTAAATACCTCTTCCTTACATTTGAGACAGCTCTAGTTGAAAGTGCAAGAGGATGTACACAAGAAGAATGTAGAAAAGGAGGCTAGGAAAGCATCAGTCAGCTCTTTCGTTGTTCTTGCTAACAAATTAAAGGATAAAGGTAAATATTTTCTTGAAATCCCTAAGAAAGAAAATCTTTCCTCCACATTGGAGATCTTACACAAGGTAGTAGAATTGAAAAAAAACAATGGATAATATTAGCTCTAAAATAGAAGCACAAGAATTTATGGCAGAACCTCCAGTGAAGAAGCATAAGGTTCATGAGGATGTTCCACAATTCCATCCACAAGAAGGAATCCCTCAACCTCCACCACAAGAAATTCAAAGAGTGGAGAAACCTAAACAACAAGTTCTGCAAATTCCTCCAATTCATCAGGTAGAAGCATTACCCCAAGCCAATGTTGAAGTGGATGAGATCCACAGTGATCTAGATGAGGAAAATAGTCCTTCCACGTGTCCCGTGGATGTTCTCACTTCCATGACCTCATCCTCTATTACCACCCGCTTAGATGGGATCATTTTTAATTCATTGTTTTCCCAATATTCTTTCTCCGAGATCAATTTGTCTCAAATTATTTCTACTACAATCATCATGCCTTCAGTACTTCTATGCATGCCTATTTCTATCCCTCCCTCTACTTCCCCTATTATTTAAACCTCATCAGGACTTCATACTACCCCAATATCCCCACATTATTTTATTCCCCAACTATAAACTCCTCCCATTCCTACAATTTCTTCCCCTGAATTTTCGACACCTATTCCCACTCCTATTTCCTCACACCTTCCACCTATTATTTCTACACCTCATACAAGTATTCCACCCCTTAGTATGGAAATCCCAATTCTTGAAACCTAC
>LPNX010854810.1:45888-56713 GCA_001517045.1 Pseudotsuga menziesii
TCTTCCATTGATGGTGTTGATATAAACTAGTAGGTCGTTCACCGAGAATTAGAGCATGTAAATCCGACTAGTTTGTGTCAGTTGAGGTAATGTCACCAAAATTTGAAAAAAAAAATTATTCCAGTAGTTAATTACTACCTGAACTAGACATTAACTTATTTTCTGCAGAATCTGTCGATCTTTGTTTGCGAAACCAAAGTGTCATAAGTTGTTCTTACCATTTCTAGATATTTTTTCGATGTGGGTACTAATGTAATTCTATAATGTGTTTTTGTTACTTGATCCGATTTAGATGATTACGTTGTTCATTGATTATTGCATATCATGCATGTGTGTGTGTGTGTGTGTGTTTAGTTGTAGATTACTTACTTGTTATATGTTTTTCTTCTTTGTTTATGGAAAGTCTTGACTTAAAATGTTATTGTCAAGGGTGGGGTGCTGGGACTTGTATCCCTTATAAGACCACTTCGAGAGGTAACTAGTTTTACTTAACGTTATGGGGTTTAATTAGTTCATGTTGAACTAATTCAACTCCTCTTTATTTTTTGCAGGCTCATTAGGTGATGAAAATTTTTTACAACAGCTAAACATTGACATGCTACCTATGCTAAAATAATCCATTGGTTTTGAAGACAAAAGGACAAAATTCCTATCTTAGCCATTCTTTCTACTACTGTTCATGTTATTGTTTAATGCATAGTTGGGGTTTATTTAGACATGCGTCTAACTAGTTAACATTATTATTGTGGTTTTAATACCTCATGAAATTTATTCCTATGCTTAGTTTTTATCACATATGATTGTAATGTTTTTATGCCCAAAGGGTTAAAGGCTCAAGTCATAAGACTTAGCCATATTGTAATAAAGTTTATATGCCATATGATATACATTTGATAAGAGATTCATGGCATATTCCATATGCCTTGAATATTGGTTTAACTATGTCAACAATGCTAATGATGGGGGTTTCCATGCAAAAGTAATTTCCAATACCAAGTCACGATTGGGGTTTTGAAACTATAGGCATGAGGGAAAAATCACATTGTTGATGGTGGACATGGTGGCGAAGTAAATGATACTTGGGATGGGGAAACTCAAACCCTATGCTTGGTTTATCATGGATGAACAATTCATTTGTAACTACTATGGTTATGATCTATTCGGATCTCTATTTTTTTCAATGTGTGGAGGTCGGGTTCACATATGCACCTTTGGAAGGTATGCTCTTCACCTGGGTTTGCAACGTTATTAATTTGTTGTTTTCAGTTGGAGGATTGGCATACATCTAACACCATTTTCTCCTTTGTTTGCAGGTTACATAGATTCCACTCATAGGTCATGGTGATTTCTAGGCTATCAATGATTACCCTTCACAAGTAATCCATGTACAAACAAGCTTGAACATGTTACCTATGCGTATAGATGTTTATAGTGAATCCATGATCTCGGTGTTGTAGTGATGAATGTTTTGGGTTAAGGGTTTCGACTATGTAATGCTCTATTTATATTTAAAAGGCACCCAGAGATGCGTATCAAATTACGGGGTTATGATGTTTGAGTATGGCTCCTTTGGTCCATGACTGTCACGACTCAGCTCTGTAATTTATTTTGTTTTGGTAGCTTAAATGTATGGCTTTGATGGTTAATGGAAACTTCTATGTTTTAGTTTTAATGGTGGGTATTAAATTATGGCAGTACCATTGCTTTCAATGGTTCCTTTGCTTGAATCGTGACTCTATAGTTTTTATTTGTAAATCATAGTGGGTATCAAGAATAACCAAACTAAGTGTTACATAACGTGAGCACATTGTGTTTTTATGTATCATGAGCATGTTTCCAAAAAGTAGGATTGCATCTAAAATATCCCTCAACTTCTTGCACACACCCTTTAGTTTAAAGTAGCGTAAAATCCACATTATGCACATAAGAAAGGACATAAATCCCTTTCCCTTCCCAAGTGTGCTCTTCACAATTTATGTGAATCAAAAAAAGGAGTGAAGGGTGGAATAGCTCCCATGTACACTTAGAACTTATTTTTACAAGCATCACTAGTTTGTTTAGGGCTCAAATTACAATTGGCATCATTTTTTTAGCACTTCACTTAATTACAACTATACTATTTATTTTCATCACATGTATATTCCCACTTGCACACACTAAGGGACCTAAAGACAATTTCCATCTGAGTATGTTCTTTAGAATTTCTATGAATCAGAAAGGAATGGAAGTGTACAATACCTCCCTTACACTCATTTAATTCTCAACAAAATCCTTAAAAATAAAACATTTTAAAATGCTCACCAACTAAAATCCTCCATAAGAGGTCACAAAATGCCATTTTAGATTCTTAGGATTGATTGGGTGAGGCATCTAAACAACGCCCAATAGTTTAGTTTCATTTGGCATATTTTTGAAACATAGCAGTGTTGTCTTTTAGGGTGCTTTTAAATATTGCTACAAGAAAGTGTTCAAAGAGATCTGGATCCAATACGTGTATCGATACCAAAGGAGGTAAAAATCAGTGCATAATTTCCGTTTTCTCCTCTATGACACACTCACCTTGTTGTTAGGGAGGAGACAATATACCACCCACGACTAACTGTTGATCCACACTTGAAGTAAGGTTACCATAGTGGCCAAACTTAGGATACCACTAACGACACTTGGGAGTGAAGTGGTTCTTGAATTCAACTATTATCATTGCGAGGTAGTGCCAAGTCCTGATTGGAACATTGGTCCCATCAATATATATAATTAGATCTTTGTTACCTCAACTATTTTATTGCTGCCTAGATTCCACTATCACAATAAATTGTGCTTTTGGGAGACCTAGTTACAATTGAAAAATAAGGGTGTTAGGTATTTTTAGGGAAATTACACCGGTTGTTATTTTCTAAATACAAGCTCATTAAACTCATAATTTAAAAAGAAACAACATGTGAAAACCATTGTACTAAACCGTCTTTGTGCATATCACTCATATCTTGTAACCATATTGCATCTGTTGTGGTCGAAATATTTTTTCATTTGTATACATTGTGTTTATCCATCACCCATAACTCTCACTTGGATACTAGACTTCCACATATGAGGAAAAAATCCCACTAATATAGTCTCATAGACAACAAGGCGTTTTCCCTCTCTCAAGGGGTGTTTTTCATTTATCTCCCTATGGCACATGAGGAATATAACCAGGTTGGTGATTCTCCCAAGAAACTTTTATAGGTTCTTATAGGCAAGGATACACCTTACTTGACTCACTCTATCCACTTAAAAATAGTGTTAACCTTTTCTCTTCCCGTTCTTTCAGAAGAGGTTCACCATTTTTCACTCCTCCACAAGGGAATACCCCTTCTTCTCCCCCGTTGAGAGGTAATCACACTACATATTCACAGTCACCTAGAATACAAATATCACAACCAAGTATTCAAAGGTCCCCCCCTTAAGGAAACAATATCTAGAATAACATGGTGTCCTGCAATCCAAACCTCTCACTCATGGAAAGTTTGAACCTCCCTAATCTATACAAATTTGTTAATGATATCGTAGCTCATGACACCAATTGGCTAGATGTTCCAAAAAAGCTACCTTCAAATATCCCAAAATTTGAAGGGAAGTAGGGAATAGATCCTACCAACCACATTATGTCTTTCCATATATGGTGTTCCTCTAACAACTTAGTGTAATATTTGGTCTTCCTTTATCTCTTCCAAAGAACCCTAACCGATAAAGTTACGAAATGGTATGTAAATTTGACAAGACACTCTCATACCACATTTGATACCATTGCCGTGTAATTTATATCCTATTTTAAATTTCCAAAAAGGCATGATCTATGCCTCTAAATTCTCATAGACTTTTAATAAAACACAATGACAAACATAACATATCACATCCATGAAGGACGTCATTGCAACACCTTATGAAAAATTTCCATTCAACCTCTCTTCCTTCTGGATTGGTTCCTCAAATATCTCCATCCCACCACTGAAAATAATGTACCTACATCAATTCTACAAAGAAAGGAAGAAGAAATTTTTAAACCCCAAAACTTTGACCTCATATATGCCAAATCAATGTATTTGTATACTCTGTTACCAAATTACCCTCAGCATCAATCATTAGATCCTCCCCTTGCAAGTATGTCACATTTTGTGGACAGGATTATTGGTTTGATTTACTCCCAAGGTAAAGGTCCCCTACAAACAAATATTGCACCACCATGAATGGGCAGAAAGTACCCATCTATCCCTATTGTGTCTAATCCCACTACTACTGCACCAAATCCTTCATTTGGACCACCTTAGTACAAAACATACAACCTTGTTTACCCAAGTACAATCCAAGTACAAGAGGTCCCTCAATCACAAATGGCACCACCTATGTTGAGTTCCACATCATATATACCACCGTTGGGGTGTAATCCTTACTACCCATACCCATGTCCTCCCGCTGCATTACCCATGCCTCTTATGGGAGTCAACTTTGTCCAACCTTCTATGCAATAGTAGGATCAACAATTTGAGAAGTTGAATATTTCAAATCACCCAAATCCTTTGAATCAGGGGAAAAATAAGGGATAGAACTGACAACCCCCAAAAAATGGGAAAGGGGGAAACCAAGCTCCCTAATAGAATCAAAACCAGGGTAACCAACCCCCACAAGGGGGAGATTCCCACAAGAAATACAAGAACAACGACCTAAGGACAAACTATCATTGCTCGATATGCAGTCAGTATGGTCATTACACTCACCATTTTCCACTTATCCCCAATTTCCAACAAATGGTAGGATCCAAGAAGAAGACACATGTAAATCCCCCTCATATGCCTCCTACACAACAACCCTAAGAAGTTTTTTTATAACAACCCTTTTCCAATTAAGGGGTGGTAAACCAACAGTTGGATCCTCACCCCCTAAGCAATGGATCATTCCAAAACATTTATATGAACTCGACATTAATAAAGCTATAGAATCGCACTAAATATTACACTAATATGGATACCTAACCTATCCTCAAAGATACTTCAGTCCCTTCATGAGGAACTTTTCAAATATCACACCCTATCACAGAGCAAATTCCAAGGATACATAAAGAACCACTAAGGCATACCCCTCATAACCCCCAAATGAAGGCTACTCATAACCACAACATTGTTGACGAATTGTCACAATCAATAGCTGACATGTCATCACTAGAAGTACTTCAATCATTCCCTTCTTAACAAAAGGAATTATTTAATGCACTAGGAATTGTTGACCCTTTCAATGCAAACCTCATGAATTTTGACCTTGAAAAAGATGAACCATGACTACCATCATCAACCTCTTTTGGAGTACCGATCATAGTAAAATACATCATCATCCATCGATGCATCATCGATGAAGGTGCATCTACATGAAAAATGTTTTCTAATGTGTCGAAGAGATTGCGATCCCCTAGGTTAGCACCATCCTTTATCACTCTCCATGCATATTATTGTATACCATCCCAACAATGAGGATTGTACCAAAATTTCCCCATTGATCTAGGTGTGTGCAAATTGAATCCAAGATATAGAACAATTACACTCAAAAGTTGCTAATCAAACATGCAAAATTCACACCAAAGGAGACTGAAATTGGAGCACAACATTGATCTGTATTCAATAAGTGTACAATAGACAAACTTATGAAGTAATAGGCTGCTGCGATATATGATTACATGAGATATTTGAATGCCTAAGGATGCCATTCAAAGTGGTCAAAAATAAGGCTTACTAAATCTTGTCAAATCCCCCATAGGTGCATAAATCAATTTCCAAATCTACCAAGATGCTCATGAATTGGCTAAGTCAAGTAGGAAAGATAATGAGGGATGAAAATACAACTCATACATGATTTTATTAGGATATAAGGAGAGAGGATGATGTTGTAAAAAAACAAGTCAACTACACCTAGTCTAGCTTTTCCTTTTGCCTTAAATCTCAATAAAACAGGCAGCTTTTCAGAAAAAGCAGATATTCCCTTTGGAGGATCTGGAATAAACAAGACATGCTAAATTTGATTTCCAGGATGTTTCCCGAGTGCTCCATGACTTATTTTTATCATGTGTTGACTTCTAGGACCTGTAGAAGGAAACTAGCATAGAGTGTAATCTAGGAAACTAGGTAATAAGACAAAAATAATTAAAATTAATGTCTAAGGTAGGTAACTATGGGTTGATTATTATAAAACCCCCCATTAAGCCTGAATTTATGAGTAAATATCAGAAAACTATAAGTCCTTGCAACAAGGCTTAGTCACCCTTTACATACTGCTTGTCCATACAACCAAGGAAAGGGGCAAAAACCCAATGAGAAATTCCTCCCTTAAACATGGACAAGAAAAACAAAATTTTTAGAAATCTTGTCATCATTCATGCTTCACAACATGATCATAAATCCCTAGCAGTGATTTGAGATTGCTGAATATATTCTCACAAAAAACTTTGGTGAAGATGTCTACTACTTGTTCTAAAGATGCACAGAAGAGTAGATCAATGGTGCCATCATGCACAAGCTATATGATGTAATGCATATGGATCTCAATGCGCTTGGTTTGATTTCTATGAACTAGATCATTTCAGATTCAAATGGTGATCTAATTATCATAGTAGATAATAGTTCAAAACTCTGATTCAAAACCACATTCTCCAAGTATCCCTTGCAACCACAAGCATTGAGTTGTTGCATTTACAACTCCTCTAAACTATGCTTCTGTAGATGAGAGTGCTATGGCACTATGCTTCTTGTTTGAATAGATGATTGGTCCTTCTGCAAGCATGAACACATATCCTGATGTAGAATTTTGATCTGTGTTGTCACTTGCCCAATCACTGTCAGTAGACCCAATCAAATCAAGATCAGATTTTTCTTTGTAGAAGATCCCATGAGTTCTTGTTCCTTGAACAAAATTTAGGATACTTTTGGCTTCTCTCTAGTGGATCTCATGAGGCTGATCCATGTATATTGAATACACACTAACTACATAAGATAGATCAGGGCAAGTGTATGTAAGATAAAGAAAACACCCAATCAACTTTCTATACTGTTTATTATTTACCACGGGAGAAGGACCTGCTTCTTCAAGATTAACTCCTGAAAGGAAGGAAGTCTTGCTTGGATTGAAATATTTCATGTTGAACTTGTTCAGAAAATACAGAGCATAATTGGACTGATGTACTTTGATTCCATGTTGGTATTGAGCAATTTCGAGACCCAAGAATTGGCTCAACAATCCCAAATCTATCATGGAAAATGCATGGTTTATTGCATCCTTCAAGGAGGCAATCTCTTTCTTTGAACTTCCTGTAATCAGAAGGTCATCCACATACAAGACAATAATCATCAAAGAACCATGAATTAGCTTCAAATAGACATTAGGATCATACTTGCATATAAAAAAACTTAGTGATATAAAAAATCCATCAATCTTGGCATACCAAGCCTTGGGGGATTGCTTGAGCCCATACAATGATTTATTTAACCTACACACTAAATATGGATTAGAAACAAACCCTTTAGGTTTCTGCATGTAAATATCTTCAGTGAGATATCCATTTAGGAAAGCACACTTCACATCCATGTGATGTACCTCCCACTACTTCGAAGCTGCAATGGCTAGAGCTAGCCTTATGGAGTCCAAATTTGCCATTGGTGCAAATATTTCATTGTATTCAATACCATGTACTTGTGAGTAGCCCTTGGCTACCAATATTTACTTATATTTCAAAGGTGAAACATCAACAGCAAACTTAGTCTTGAAAACCTACTTACATTGAACTAGCTTCCTCCCAAGGGGAAGATCAACCAGTTCCCAAGTGTTCTTCTTTTGGAGCATGACAAATTATTATTTCATGGTTGTTTTCCATCTTGGATCATCTTGTGAATATTCATATTTCTTTGGATCTGATTCAACCATCAGATATAACTTCTCAGCATATAGAGGATCTTTCACACAATGGGCACTCTCAAATTGAGATGTAGTCCTCCTAGTGTCACTAGGGTTTCTAGCTAGTTCCCCAGTTGCATGAATGGTATTTGATGCACATTTTGGTCTTTTAGGATGGTTAGGATATAAAATTAAATCATAATTATCAAACATATCAGAATCAGAAAACTCATTAGTCTCTCCACTTACAATCAATGGATATGGTGGTGAAGAAGACTCTCCAACTTCAACTGCTACTAAAGGCTCTTCTTGGAACTGAACACTTCTTTCAGTGAAAGATTTGTTAGTGCTAAATTTGATATGATTGTACCCTTTTGAATCTTTAGAATACCCAAAAAATAGGCACTCTTGGATTTCGTGCTACATAGCCTTCCTCTTTTCAGTTGAAATTCTAGCCCAAGCCTTTGAGCCAAAAATATTGAAATGGGTCACATTTTGCCTGTGCCCACTCCAAGCTTCGAAAGGAGTCATACCATAAATATGCTTATGAGTCACCCTATTCTAGATGTATGATGCACATTTTATAGCCTCAGACCAAAAATTTGGTGGCAAAGTCTTAGCCTCCATCATGCAGATTGCCATCTCCTTCAATGATCTATTATTTCTCTCAGCAACACCATTTTGTGTTGGAGTGTAATGGATTGAATGTTGCATATGAATACCTACATATTTACAATACTGAATGAACTTAGAATTGACATACTCACCACCATTGTGAGATATGAGGATCTTGAGTTTCCTCCCAGACTGATTTTCAACCAAGGCTCTAAAGACTTTGAAGAGGTCAAAAACTTCAAACTTATGCTTTAGGAAGTAAACCCAAAAATACCTGGAAAAGTCATCTATTAAGGTCAGTGCATATTTGGATTGACTCATGGAAATATGAGGGAATGTACCAGCATTTTCATTGTGGATCGGCTCAAGAGATGTAGAGGTTCTCTCACGACTGGCTTTCTCTTACTTGTGCTCTGGGTGTTTTCCTAGGATACAACCTTGACAAACTCCCTTAGAAAACATGATCTTTGGTAACCCTATTACCATAGATTTTTCACTCAAATTAGAAATATACTTGTATTTAATATGACCAAATATTTCATGCCAAATCTTGCTTGTTTCATTAGCATGAATCAAAAGAGAAGAGGGGTTTGAGTAGGGTAGAAAATGGGAAAACTTGTATACCTTCGAAATGTCATCTACAACACCTTTTGCTATGACCTTACCATTCAAAATCTCAGTGATTTCAACATCACTAGGGGAGAAGATGACCTTGTTTGGAGACCCAGTATGATTCATCTAATACATAGACAAGAGATTAGAGGCAAAACCTGGAACATACAACACACTATTGAACTTACCATGGTTAAGATCAATCTTTCCCTTCCCAAAAATGTCAGTGAGAGAGTCATCTCCCAAAACTATTGGTGGACCTTTCAACATGCCAAGAGAGGAGAACAGTTCTTTCGTCAAAACAATATGTCTATAAGATCCAGATTCTATGATGAAGCTAGGTGAGCTTGATGTGCCAGCAACCAAGGCATGTACTCTCTCTTTGTCCTCTGAATTTGATCCCCCTTCCCTCTTCTTTGAGCAATAAGGAAGGGAGATGTTATCCTTCTCCAGGAGTTGGGTCAACATGTTAATTCACTTTTTCATACAAGAGCTCTCAGGATGATAGCCCTTACTGTAGTATGGGCACTTGCTCATTTCTCCTTTGCTCTTCTTCTTCTGGGAGTTCTTCTTGGAACCTTGGGCTCCTTTTGAGACTTGTTCTTGTCTCTCTTTTGCTCAGGTGGATTTCTAGCTTTTTTCTTGATTTTTGAATCCACCTTTGAATCTCCAACAACCAAATCCTGGTCTTTGGAAGGTTTGATGGTGCCCATCATCACCAATTTATCTTGCTCCTGTGTGAGGGATTCCATGAACTCTGCAAGCTTAGGCATCTTCTAGGCTTGAGCTGTCAACTTTGTGGCATGGAAGGCCGAAACAAAAACTGAATAGTAAGGACCAAGCTTAGAAAGTATGGCCAAAACTAGTTGCTCTTCCTTCTTTTTGATCCCACACTATTTCAACTGCAAAACAAGGGCCTTAAAATTGGAAAAGTATAGTTACAATGACTCTAAGCTACTGGGACTCAAGGAGATCAACTGATTCTCAATTTGATGTCCTCTCATCTCATCTGTCTTTCCAAAAATATTTTCTATATTCTCTCATACTTCATTAGGTGATGTCAATCCAACAATATGGAAGAGGAGGTTTCTTGAAATGCTCAGACACAAAAGACCATAGGCCTCTTCCCTCCTATTGTGCCATTTAATTTTCTCTGTAGTTGTATTGGAATCTCCCTCTATTTCCATAGTTATCCTATAGAGACCTTTCTCTCTCCAAAATATCTCCATCTCAGATTTCCACTCAAATAAATTGAATGGATTCAAGATCATCTTCTGAGATTGGCCCATAGCTCAGAAACGGTGCCCTCCAGTCAATAGAATGCACTCCCAGTCAAGATGTTGAACCTACAATAGAAATAAGGAAGGAGATAAATCAATATACAAAGGCTCTAATACCATGTGTAAATTGAACCCAAGAGATACAACAATTACACTCCCAAAATTGCTAATCAAACATGCAAAATTCACACCAAAGGAGACTGAAATTGGAGCATAATAATGATCTGTATTCAATAAGAGTATAATAGACAACCTTATGAAGTAATAGGCTGCTGCAATATATAATTACATGAGATATTCGAATGCATAAGTATTCCATTCGAAATGGTCAAAAAGAAGGCTTACTAAATCTAGTCAAATCCCCCATAGGTGCATAAAGCAATTTCCAAATCTACTAAGATGCTCAC
>LPNX010854810.1:68990-79086 GCA_001517045.1 Pseudotsuga menziesii
CACGGGTTAGGTTTCTTCCTCCTAAGACCTGCAAACAAATCCTAAGCTACAGTAAAACCTGCAAAATAATGTTAAGCATAAAACCTGCAAATGGAAACCAGGGTTAGAAAGAAAATACAACTAAGAAGCAAAGAAATAAAACATTAAACATGGTTATACATTCTCTAGTGGAAATGAGCCACCATGCCCTAGCTTGTGGAAGCACTCCTCTCTCTTAGATGGGGAGCAATGGCTCAATGGGAATGGATGAGAGGCAGTGTGGGTGGCTTGAGAGGCAAGTGTGTCTCAAGGCATCCACGGGTAGCATAACAGTATGCAAGGGAGAAATGTTTTGAGAGTGACCCCCCACCCTCCTTTTATAGCTTTTTCAAGGGGTTTTATGGTTTTAAGCCCTTGGTTAGGGATTTGGCCTCTTTTGGGGATTTTAGCCCCTTCTACCCTAACTTTAGCTCCTTTTAGGATTTTAGCCCTTTTTTTAGGGCTTTAGCTCCTAGGAGACTATTTTGGGCTCCTTTTTGGGGTTTTTAAGCCCTTTTCTTCATCCATGGGCTATTTTGAGGGTGTGGGGGTCTGATGGAGGGATATGAGGGTCGTGAGATGGTGTCCTTGGGTGGTGTAGGCCATTCAGAGCTGAGTGGGGGATTTTTGGGTTAACATGTTGCCCCCTGATGTGTGAGGTAAGGAGCTCAACGTATGGCTAGTGGACATCATAGGATTCGGTGCATAGAGGTGGTGCCTCCGGGGCTGGGGCATGGTGGCTTTTTGTTTTTGTATTAATATGGTTCCCATCAATGGGTGAGATACAAATAATGTGTGACATGTATATGGATGAGGTAGGCATCCCCATGCTCATGACAATGTCAAAAGAATAATTTGATCTAAGCTCTAAAATACAAGAGCTGACCATAGACAATTGATGTTACAATAATGGTTTCCTCCATGTGAGGCTGAATATAATGGTGATCCGGTACATTGGACCCATAGCATTATCATGGAATGCTATATATTCATGACTAATGATCTGCTGAATCTGGAAAGGTACATAGTTGTATGGACTCACTGATTGAGAGTCAGAGTCTCTATGGTACAAGTATGTTGCATCAATCATAAAGGTATATCAAAGCACTGCTGGGGCTTCTGATCACTGTCTCCAACGCAACCCAGAAATCACAAGGGACATAACATGTTTAGGTCCCTTAAGTAGACTCACCAATGTGCTAGAGTCAGGTGAAATCCAGGGTCTTCAACCAAATTTTGTGCAGACCAAACCCTGTACGAATCTCAATAGTGCGATGATGTAGTTGGAGTCGAGCACGGGAGAAACAACCATCCCAAGAGGCACTAAGGACTCCTCTCAAGTGGTCCAAGGAACTCATCAATGAGGTTAATGAAACCAAGATACAAGGACCTATGGGTCTATCCTCTAGAATATGTGTGTTGGCGTCGATAGAGGAAGACCTGCCACTAGTCAAGGCTATGATGTTTCCTTGACAAGAAGTGCGATGGAAATAACTGAAAGGTGTGAAGCAATCTACGGACTGACTCACTGAATGGGGAGGGGGGGGTAGGGAAATATTTGAACAGGAGTAGGGGGAGTGTGGTAGACTCAAAATTCCTTTGTTAAGAGTATGAAGATAGGGCAGACTAGGCAGCAAATGAAACTGACTCACAAGAATTGGATCATAGTTGTAATACCGGGAATGACACTGCAGATGGGAAATACTTGAAGGAGGTAGACACTTTTGATATTGATGGGATCTAAGGAAGACGCATTGCAGAGTACTCTGAAAAAAGGTGGACCAATGTCGGAATGCTGTCAAACTATTTTCTGTGGGGTGGTGTCTAGGGACACCGTTATGGTACGATATCATGGATTTTTGGCAAGCCTGAGAGGGTAAATGCTCAATGGTGCTTTCAATTTTAGAGAGTCTGAAAGCATGAAGAAGACTCCAGTGGGGGATCTTTTTCATTGGTAGTCTCCTGTGTGTGAAAAAGGATAAAAGTATACATAGGAGAGCTCACCCATCCTGTAGAGGATGAGAGACTTCTTTACCGTTGGTAGTCCAATCAGGTCGGAAAAGGTTAAACCTGTACTGACTGGACAGTCATTCAAATACTTTTACGAGCATGAATGAAACCAAGTTTGCTCAGCAATATTTTCTTGTTGAGATGGCTAGAAAAGAGCTTAATGACAACCGATAGTGATATTTTTTGTAAGGTGTGGCCCCTCTCCCCGAGAAAGCATAAAAGTATGCAGAAGGGAACGGTCTTGGCATGAGTGTGCCAAAGGGGTACTTTTCAATTGATGGTCTACATGGTCCAGAAAAGGAGGTAAACGAGATGATGTAGACACCCTTTCCTATACTTTAATGAGTGGGAAAGGAAGCAGCTATGCTCAGCAATATTTTCATTGTTTTAAGGAGTCAGAAAAGAGCTTAAACAAAACTCCAATGTGGTCAACCGATGACGGTGGCACAGGCAATGCCCCATGTCGGGACGGTGGATCAAGGTCCAAAGGTCACCCACACAGTATGGATGGAGCAGAAGGCACTCAAACATACTGATACATGCACGAGATATATCACGGCAGAGGCACGCAAAATGAGATGGCTCTCGGACAGAGGTTAGGAGAGTGTGTGTGTGTTGCAGTGGATGGACTTGACTACATGTTATGTGAGTGCAAGTCCGGGGACACTTCTATGCCAAATACATGGTTTTGTGGATGATGGTACAGATGTCCATGTAAGGTGCGGTGGAAAAAAATTTATAAATACAAAAATAAAAGTAAAATTACGTTCCTTAACGAGCGGTGGCCCGAAAACTCGCATGAGCTGCGATCAGGAAGTGTGATACAAGTATAAGTCCGTAGACACTCACATCATCATGTCATGGCTCGTAACTCAAGGTTACTTCTAGGAAACGGTCCCAAAATTTATTTGTTAAACATGAGATGGTGGTCTCATAAAGAGATGGAAATTTGAGACCGGAGGTGTGAGAGGTTTCATGAACCGGTTCCGGGTGACTTTGGATTAGTAGTTGATGGTGCTGCCCCTAATTTTTGCTAAAACAAAAATGTTGAAAAACAAGAAAAGAAAATGAAGCGACTCATTGGTGATGTTAAGCGTAAAATATCTTGAGGTAGAGCCCGTTGTAGGGGTTCTCTAAGAGTTGACTGTTTGATTCAGCGAAGAGGCATGCCCCCTTGCCGAGACGAATGTCATTGGCAAGGTGGGATTAAGGAATTTGGTCTTTTATGGGAAGAACCAATTCCACACTATGGTTTAAAGAGAATGGGGTAAAATCAAATGCAGTCTTACATATATCTCTGTCATCGCGTAAGTGGTGTCATCATAGATCAGGTGGATCCTCCAGGGCCAATGAGACGGAAGGGAAATTGGTGCTAGAGACCATGTAAATGGTATTGGTTATGGTTGTTGTGGCCTTTCCCCCAGTCTTTGTTGGAGGAAGAGGGGCAGGCCTAGAGATGGGAGGATTCTTTGATGGACCTAGAGGTAGGTGCAACATAATATCAATTGGATGGACATGAGTCAACACATCCTGGGGCCTTAGAGGTAGGGTAGGTGGTTCAAGGTACCACATAGGATCTCCGAGTGTGAAATCTTTTAGATTGTGAGTTTCCAAGACAAAATTACTCACGATCCCGGATGGTAGGAAAAAGAAAAGGAAAAGAAAAAGGAAAAGGGTAGTGTTGAGTAGGAATGAACCTCGCTATTTCCCTAGTAACTGAGGTTGAGGTTGCAACTGAGGTTGTAGCTGTGGCTGGGGAAACAACAGAACAGACAGGTTTGATGGACTATCATTGGAGGAGGAGATGAGTGGGTCGGTGGAACTGGACATCATGTAAATGGACATGGTGTCTCAAGAATGAGGTGGTGGGTGAACTTCGATCAAGGTGATATCAGACTCAACAGAATGTTGACGGAGGTCAGCAAGAGCCATTTGAAATTCAGGAAAATATTGGCAATGGTGGGAGTAATGTCCATACAGGCCGCAAAGGATGCAAGCATGATTTGTCCTCAATCCCTTGTTCCTGACTACTGGCATAGTTGGGAGTTCAAGTACGGGGATGTTTTCGTTTGTATCCATGGAATCTTAATGCACACGGATCACTGGTATTTCAGGGAAATTCTGATTCATATGGACCTGTTGCTTGTAAATGACACACGGTGGGACTTATCTTGGCTCTGCAGTGGCTTTGGCATTATTTCCCTTAGCCCTTTTGGGTTGGGGCAGTGCAGGTGTGGCAGTTGGCTTGTGTGGCCCGGGTGGAGGGTAAGACTTGACCACATTAGGTTACATCAGGGTTAAAACAACTTGGGGCATTGCTGGTTGAGCTAGTTGATCAAGATACCACACTAAAATTCCCAATGTAAAGTTGGGTAGGCTTAAGGTGGCCATTACCAGTTTTCTCATGATACCAGGTGGGGGAAAGAGGAAGGGAATCATATGGACAGGAGATGAGCCTAGATAACTCCCTACTGGTTGCATGTGGGCATGTGGTTGTGGTTGTGGCTGCGCGTAATGCTGCTGTTGTGAGTGATGTTGCAGCTGATGTTGGTGTTGAGGCTGTAGACGATGTTGTGTTTGTGGTTGGGGCTATGTCTACGGTTGCTATTTGGGTGCAGCGGTGCTGGATGAGACCATGCACAAGTCCACAGTTTCATTTTGTGTTGGTGGTGGTGACACTAACGGGAAAGGAGCCATCATGCTGGTATCAGTAAACAACCCAAGGCCCCCATTCAATAATGGGGAGGTCGGTGTGTTTTCAACCATGGTTTTGATTGCAGGGACAGCATTGGTGTGTGTGGTTGTCCCTTACAGCTCAATAGTGGTGATGGTAGGGATAACGTTGGCAGGTGTCGTTAACCCTTGGGGATCATGATAAGTGAGTTGCTCAATTGTCACAATCTTCCCTTCATGGGGGAACATCATGAGACGAAAGATAGTTGATGCGATAACTCGCATGGCATGCATATAACTTCTCCCGAGGAGAAGGTTATAGTCCAATTGAGCGTTGACGACCTCTATGTCGATCAACACTATCTTCCTGAATAATGTGATGGGGACATGGGGGAGGATTCCTTGGGATTTAGTGGGATGTCCATCATAAGCTCGCAGAGTTGTGGAGGATGGTTGCAGAATTGGTGATCCAAGTTTCTGCCAAACCAAGGTAGACATAATGCACGTGGATGCCCCCTCATCCACTATGCACCGGTGCACAACCAAATTTTGGATGGAGACTAGGATTTGGAAGGTGATAGTGGAGGGCATGTACAGTTCCCCATTCTCCATGTCAAAGGTGATCAACTTGGAGTCTGAGGGGTCTACTGCCCCTAGGGTGGCTAGTAATGCTTTTCGATGCATTGGGCATGTTTTAAGTACCTCAAGAGTAGACATGGTGGTTGGCGTTTGGGCCAAATCATCCATGATGCTATAGCTGACTGCAACTCTAGCTGTGGCATTACTGGCAACTCTTTGTATGGGAAGGTGTGGGAATGGGGGTAACTGAAGAGGTAGGTTGACTGTCTTAGATGTGGATCTGGTTGATGTGTCAATGGGTTCGGTGGTGGTATTGTACTGATTCTGTCTCATTTGTAAGTTGACCTCTTCAGTCGTCATGGCTAGCAGGTGGTGAACACCTATTTCGATCATGGGAGGTGCCCTCGAAGCATTGGGATTGGCTTGGGGAGGGGGTGCGGTTGCCACCAATCCTTGGACTGGCAGTGGGTTTTGAAGCACCATGGGGTGAGGTCCTTATGGTGTCGAGTTAGGTTGAGCTTGGTTTGCAGCATTCGAAGCCTGTTGGACCTTGTTCTGAATGGTTTTCTTGGCACGCCCCATGAGGGGACACTCGAATGTGTAGTGCCCATAGACCTCATAGAGTGTCCATGGTTGGTTTGTGCGCAATGGGGCATTGCATCTTGGTGCATTTGGTCATGGGGGGTTCTGGGTTGGTCGGTTTTCCATGGCATTGTTGGGAGGGTTTGGTTGTTGACCACCTCCCTGCGGTTGGTTGTTGCCTTGGTTGCAAGGCTGGTTATTTCTGGCTTTCCCTTGTTGATTGTTGGGGGCAAGCTGGTTGGGATAGTTTTGTTGTACGAACACTTGCCCCAACGAAGCAGGTGGAGCAAGGGTGGGGGCTTGAACTGGTTGCACTTGTGGTGCATAGTAGATTTGTGGGGGTGGCGATGCCACAAATGTGGGAATTTGTCCCACATACTACTGTGTTGGCCAAGCCATGGCTTGGGCCTATTGGGGTGGCACAAGTTGTGCATAGGAAGTTGTTGCTCTAGACTGGGACATCATTCTAGCATAGTCCAGAGCTTGGTTTTGGCAAGCAACACTAGCAGTGTTGCTTGGTTGTGGTGTAATGGCAAGTGGTGTCGATCGAGGTTGTGGCTATTGGGAGACCGATCCTATGATGTCGTCCGCAGCATGGGATGCCACCAATGCATCACATATGAGGTACTTGGATGGGAGGCGTCTGGAATGACAGTATACAAGTATCCAGACTGAGCATAGATAAGGTCAAATTGTTGGGCCTTTAGTATGGCCTCTTATTCAAATTAAGGATGTTTGGATGCGACGTCCTTTGCTATGGGTCGGAGCAAGGTCTTAAGGAACCAATCCAAGAAGATCATGTCATCAAGTTGGATTTTGCTTAGGCTATAGTGTCGCTGCCACTCATGGATATGGTCAGTTATATGAGTGGAAGTGCTTTGACATCAGGATAGCAAGATCTCCACCCCCATCATCATATTTGACAAGGAGCTGGAAATACTATAGGAACATGAAGGCTAAGGAGTTGAAGTCTGGATACTTGGCTTGCGGCAACTCAATGTACCATTTGGCCACAGCACCTAGAAGGGTGCGTTGGAATAGCCTCAGCCTGATGGAATCGTATACAATGTTGTTGGATGAGCACCATAGATGGAATGTCATTAAGTGGTTTTGGGGACATTCCCCTGCTTTGCCTTCAAACATGGGGATGTCTGAGGGTAGCTTAGTTTGCATTGGAGTCCAAGAAGCTTGATGGTAGATGGGGTTGTTTGTTAATCTAGCCAAATTAGGCAAGTTTAGATGAGCCATGAATGACGGATTTGACCCCAGGTTGATGTGGGATGGAGCTGTGATGGTGGTGGGGTTTGCAGGTGCATAATGCACTTGCATGGCTAGGGGTGCTTGCGGTGGCACCATTGTGGATGGTCCAATGCCCCCAAGTGTTGTGAGTTGGATAGTATGAGTGGCGGAACATTTCCCCCATGTATGACAGTAGGGACAATGTAAGTGGATGGTCCATTGCCCCCCTATGTGGCAGGAGGGATAGTGTGTGTTGAAGGGCCACTACCCCCATGTGTTATAAGTGGGCCAGCATGGCTGGTCACTATAGGTGGTGGCAGCTGACTGATGACAATCTGCATGACTATTCTTGGGCCACTTTCCATGTTGTGGGTGACAGGTTGTGATGTGGACATGGGTACACTTGCTATGGGTATGCAGGAAAATGGATCTAGATTTGCACTAGCCATGGGGCTTGATGGTGCAGTATGGAGGTCTAGTTTAGACTGATATGGATCTGAATCAAAATCAAAGGCTATGTGGACCTCTGATGGTGTGGGAGATCACTGATAATAGCTTTGATGGTGTCAATTGAATGTTCCAAATGGTGCTGGTTCGCCTCTTAGGCATGAGGAAGAGCATGGAGGATCAATTGTGCTAGATTTTACCAAGATGATGGGAATGATATTTGGACCATGGTTTCAGTGGCTTCCTATTGGCTACAGGTGGTCACTCGGCCACCAAGACTACCAGAAGATAGTGCTTGGCTTGTTCCTCACAAGTGTTTCTACTCAATTAGAAGGGGTCATTGCCCATTTCGCTTGGCAGTTCCTCTCAGCGGCCAGCTACTTTGGGGTTCCTGTGGTACTCCTCACAATCAGTTTCTGGGCAGATCCCAAGTACTTCCCACAATTGAAGCAGTCGGGGACTTATGTCCTCAAAGATTGTAGATTGGTTTGTACTTAGTTTAAATTAGTAAATTTTAAGGATAACTCAGCGTCATGATTTGAGTTGGGTTAATTAGTTGGTATGGTGTATTTATTTGTTTGTTTTTTCTGGTATTCGGTTGTTGCAAATGGTTTATGAATTCATCATGGTAGAGTTCATGTCATTGTGTATGCATGCATTGAATAAAATTATGAAAAAATACAATGATTAACCCTGAATGTTTGATGGCCTAACTAGATGTCTACCTCTCAATGATATTCCTCTTCAACCAAGAGAAGGTGTTGGTCTCTCAACACAATGGGACTAAGCCCATCCATAGATCCTTAGGTCACCTTTCAGATGCAAGGTTGGTCAACAGGGAGGACACTTAGTGCCATGAGAAACCCTCCTTCTCTACCCCCTATACCTTCCAGGTCATCCGGTTTTAGTGGTTTCGAAAAATATAGTGGAGTGCCCAGATCTATACGAGATTTCCCTTTGTCGTATGCCAGAATACCCTGGAGGGCGATGACAGGGTAGAGGAGGAAGGGGAAACAAGATAGTTAGTTTTAGGTTGATTTTGGTTAGGATAGGTTCATTCGATTAAACCATTAACATTTATTTGGAATTTACACATTGTTTGTGAAAGAAATTGCAGAAAATAAAAACAGAAACTGAAATTGAACTAGTGTGGTGGATAGAGGCAACTAAGCCACACTGATAGTCCTATAAAACTGAAATTTAACCTTTATTAAACTGAAATTGAAGTTTTGTTTGACAGGTTGCACATTTCTGATCAAATTTGGCGAGGGGGTCACATAGAATGCAGAAATAGTCACGGACTGAGTTTTTGGGTTGAATTCGCACGTATCAGGGGATTCACTGTGCCCTGGGCGCGCCTGTTTTCCCATTAAGTGCGCCCTCCGCACACTTTTGGCCTCGATAAGAGTGCCTTGGCCCAGATTTGGGGTTTTTTGTGGTGCAGAGTCAGATATGGCCTACAGTAACTTGTGTTGTGGCCAATCTGACTCGGTTTTTCCTAGCAGAGGCTTCAGCAGTACTAAAAAGAGAAAATAAACTGAATCTAAAGTGGATTTAATAGGAAATTTTTGAAAACTAGGGCAAGAAATTAAAACAATTGAAAATAAAAAATTTGTACCAGGGATCCTATGGGATCAACCTGGTATGGTCACCAGTTCTATAGCATGGATTTCTCCCTACTACAGGGGAAGGAATGGCTCCCTTCTATCTATAGGATAGAAAGGTAGGTTCCTGCTGGTGGGTAAATGCATAAAATAAAACGTAAGGGAAATGACAGAAATGAAAGCTAAGCTATGAACATAAAATAATATAGAAGCACTGTTGAACCCCTCTACAAACATGGTTTAGGGTTCCGCCTCCTAAGACTTGCAAAACAATCTTAAGCATAAAGCCTACAAGTGGAAACAAGGGTTAGAAAGCAAATACAACTAAGAAGCAAAGAAATAGAACATGAAACATGGTTATACTTTCTCTAGTGGAAATGGGCCACCATGCCCTAGCTTGTGGAAGCACTCCTCTCTCTTGGATGGGGAGCAATGGCTCAATGGGAATGGAGGAGAGGGAGTGTGGGTGGCTTGAGAGGCAAGTGCATATCAAGGCATCCACGAGAAGCATATGTTATAGAGGATTTCACCACTCTAGGTGAATCACACTTTGTATGGCCTTCCCCTGTCCCGCTGCAGACTCTTTAGACCCTATGGACCATTTTTTGTCATTTGATGTTTCCTTGATCATCCCTAAAAACATATGAAAAATGATACATTCGGCTTTTAATCCTATAAGCGCGTACATACGTGGGTTTGACCCATATAACCGTGTACATCGGGATGTGTGCATAGTCCAAATCCTTTTGGAGTTTTCCTTGACATGGATCCGACTCATTTGACTCTTGGCCTTCCATATGCCTTGAGATCACTCGGATTCGACCTTTCATTATCCCTTTGAAATCTATATAAGGAACCCCTTGGTACATTGAAGGCAAGAAGAGAGAATTGAGAGAAAAGAAACTATAGTCCATTGTTGCCGAAACTTATGCTTGAGTCTGCAT